>PYFS01003882.1:0-77067 GCA_003671545.1 Ophiognomonia clavigignenti-juglandacearum | reverse complement strand
CCGTTCTCCCTCTCCCCCCCCCCCTCCGCGCCTCCTCTTTTTCTCCCCGGGGGGGGGGGGGGGGGTGGTGTTTTGGGTTTTTTTTTTTTTTTTTTTTTTTGGGGGGGGGGGGTTCCGACTCGAGAGACACACTCGGTGGCCGGGTCCGCCGGGCTTGCTCTGTACGCCGTCTTCCACGCGGAGACTGCGCGGATCTTCGGATCGGATGTTGGCGGACTACTCAATTCTGCACGGCTGGCTGGGCGCTTTCTCTAGTGTTTGATGCTGTTGTGTTTGAGTCCTCGGTGGCATCCAGATTTGTTGCGCTCCTCATCGCCATCGGGCTTTCTGATATACAGTTCTTGTCACAGCCACCCATGTCATATTGGGTCTGGAAGAAAGTGTCCCACGCAGTCCTCAACATTGAACAATGACTGCGGCATATCCACACGGACAGATGTATCCCTCTTATGGCGTCTCGTGGCTTTTCGAAAGAGCTGACTCATACCTAGGTAGTTGTCTGCTTTTTATATCACGAGCTGTGCGCCAGAATACCAACTCGAAAGCTGTGGCCTGCGGACCACCGTGATTGATTGCCATGACCGCAGAGGCGAAACCCTCGTTTACCTGGATTGCCGGTACTGAGGCCCGGGTTGTATCTGAGCACTGAACGAGTGCTCAAAGTCAAAGTCACAGAAGGGAGCTTATTTGGTGTGAATGCCCCCTTGCTGTGAGTCTGTGCATACGTGCCCAGGTACGCCGCCTCGTGGACATCACTTCGAAGCTCGGGACGCGCAGCAGCCTCGGAGGGGGGACATTGCTGTTTCTAACGTGAGTGTTTCTGCAGCGAATGCGATGTGCAGGTCTTCGGCGTAGTGCGCTGCTGCTTTTCGTGGAGTCACTAAGCACGCATAGCGCAACTCTGCTGGCTGAAGATACCTGACTACTTAGTGCAAGTGGACTACAGTACCGTGTCTTGATCTATGTACACAAGTTAAATCATTCACTTTATACAAAGAACGAAAATGCCGCCCCCCGCCCCTTGTCCTACCAACTTGGCCCGGAGAGCAGACCCATGTGGCCCGACGCTTCGTGCTCGAGCAGCTTGCTTAGCTACTTGCTTGAGTGCCCGCCAGCTACGATGCGGAAGCTCATGTCCCGATTTTGAAGTCCACACAACTCTCATACGTCTGCTTGTTGCTGGACGACCACCAGTACCACTGCAGCGCGCACTTGCCCCCGACGTCACATGTCGAAGCGAGCGTGCTGGGGATGGTCACGTTGAAGTCAACTGCGAGGGCAAAGCCATGTGGTCAGTCAAAATGTTCGGCGGGTGTCAGAAGAAGTGGTTCTTCCGTGGCTTCGTGTGCACACATACCATCATCGCCGCCGCCAGAGACATCGTCCGGCCACACACTCCACGACTTCACCGGTGTCCCGATGACTTTGTTCGTCGCGAGGTCGATCACCGACACATTCTAGGGGAATATTTCTGTCAGCATCAGTCTGAGCTGCAGCTCAGGGAGTGAGACTCACGGCCCAGCCAGGCTTGTGAGCAGCGACCAAATCAACATGCATGGTCACGACTTGACCAGCCTTGTACGTCTGCAGATATGCCGTGTTGTCGGCGTACTGATAGCCCTTGCACAGGTAGGCGTTGCAGTTGTAGTCTGTGTGGACTTTGGCGAGCGCATCCTCGATGGGCTCGTACGGATCTGTTTGGTGGCAGGCTCTCGATTAGTCTCGTCACTTGCTTGAGCAAAGGCTTGTTTTATGGTCTGGCATACCGCCTGCGAGAGACTTGGTGACGTTCACACCGCACAGCGCTAGTTGTTGTGCTCCGGTCTAGGCAGATTGTTAGCATGGACCACAGCTTTTTCGTTGACAAGTCAAATGGTGTACCTTTCGTGGCACCGGTACTGTGAGCGCGCCGTGTCCCCGAACTTCCAACGCAGCGGCAAGAACCGCGATCACCAGAGAAGCGAGCATCGTCCAGTTATTTACAGCGAGGTGAGAGCTCGGGGGATCAAGAAACCGGTCTTTGCTGTCGCACGGCAGAGAGAGAATACCAGAGGAGCACCTATCTTCCAAAGGGGACCGTCATGGGGGAAAGCCAAGCTTTATAAGATCAAGATGAGCGGAGTGGAGCCTATGCCACTTATATGTAGATAATAGGGGTGTTTTATGAACAGGAGCATACCAGGGACGCTGTGCTCCCCTTCCCACAACATATCCAAAACCAACACCTCCTTTCTCAACGCCCATGAGAGTCAGCACTTCACATCCTGCTGCGGCGGAAGGACAACCGAGGACTTTAATGAAGGTGACAGAGTCCTCGCCAATGGCAAAAGGTCTTGTTCAATATCCACATTCTTATACGTCTCTTGGCACCGGACAATTGCTGGCTCATCCCACCAATGGATTTTCATCCCACCAATGGAATCGGGGCTCGAGGATGTGGTGGAGCCTGTTTTGGGGAATTTGTTGTAGGAGTGATCGGACATTTTCCCTGAACTCCCGTCTTTGTAACGTTCTCATCGACAGTCAGCTGGCAGACTTGAGCAAACCTGGGAACCGTCATGGCAAGCGAAGTTGCAAGCGAGGGTCAAATGGTTCTCCAAGGTCGTGAGTCACATAGCAAAGCATGCATGGATGGGCGCTCGTGAGGTGTGCTGTCACTCGATTGAGATTGTCACGGAGCCGGCGCAGTGGCTCGTCGAGGACGCCTTGCAATCTCGGCGGGTGGAATGGTTGGTGCGTGGGGATAACACAGTGATCTTCGCCGCTATTCGGACAGCAAGAGTCGAGGCCCGTCACTTTCGTGGGGTCCGCAGTTTCTGGGGCCAGGAAAAGGAGGAAAGAACGTCTGAGCAGAGAGGCATGAGACGTGATTTCTACGAGCATCTGCGCTGACTATCTGCTGTCAACATGACTGAAGTCCTGCGTGTTACAACAAGTAAGTGACTCCTTCTATTTGAGATCTATGAGATGACGGCATGATTCAACAGATGTCTGGACTGCATGAGCACGAGGACACAGACAAAGACTTTTGCTTCTCAGCGTCTTCTGGCCAGTCATTCCAACGGCGCCAATATCTACCTGTTATCACGCTCGGTGTAACGCACCATCAAAGGAGTCTTCTTCCAAAGCTGCCTCAACGTGCAAGAGTTGGGCCAGTCAAAGGGCTCTCCGACCACCTGCCACTCCAGGCGGTAGATGATCTTGGCCAACGCAATTTTCATCTCCAAGTAGGCCAGATTCCGTCCGATGCAAGCCCGGGGGCCGATACTGAAGGGGACCGTGTACGGCTTCTCCAAGCCTTTCTCTGTCCAGCGCTCCGGCTTCCACTCATGAGGCATTGGAGCATTCCTCGGGTCGCGGTGCAAGCTCATGATGTCGGTGCTCACATATATCCCTTCAGGGACATAGATGCCGTCCACAAACTCGCCCGGAGAGACACGAGGAGGGCCCACGGGGGAAGGTGGGAAAATACGCATTGTCTCCTCCAGCACTGCGTGCAAATAAGGAAGCGCGGCCGTCGCGTCGCCTGTGATCTGGTCGTATGACGAGAAAGCCCCCGACACTTCAGCCCGGAGCTTCTCGTAGGCTTCGGGGTGTGTCGTGAGGAAGTAGGTCGCAGCAGTCAACACAGTGGCACTCGTCTCTGCTCCTGCAGTGAGAAAGACATTGGCCTCGGCGGCGATCTGCTGCTCGTTCATTTTGCCTGAGCGGATGATGCTCGCGAAGAAGTCTTCTCGGTGTACGCCATCCTGTTCCATCTTGATGCGGGATCTCACCTTCTCGAGTGTGAGAGCGTAGTGCTGCATGTACTTTTCAACGGCGCCTTTGGGTACAAGCCAGGGCAGGATGACTCGTAAGGCGGGTATTCTGTTTTTGAGACCGCTGACGCTGCCACCGTAAATGGCATCGAGAAGGATCGACATCCAGTAATTCGTTTTGGCTTCTTTTACTGCGCCAAACGGCTCACCGAACGTGAGTTCCCCTTCTGCAAGTGTCAGTCAGGTCCGGTGTTCATCAACATACACCTGGGGCAGGTGGGAAATTGTACTTGCCCATGATGTCAAAGGTCAACCATTCGAACGCATGTGCGATGTTGAATCCCTCCTCGGCTCGGCTCAGCTCCACAAGCTTCTCGACGAAACAGTTTGTGTGCTCATGGATGATAGGCTCCTGATATCTGAGCGCCTGTGTTCGAAAAGGTGGAGCAAACAGCTGATAGACGACGGCGTGCTTGTCTGGGTCCCGCTCGTAGGCAATGTTCGCGTTGCCTCCATGGTCATAGAAGAGCTCACTTTTGAGAAACAGCTTCTTCGTCTTGCTCGGTGGGCCGTAAATATCCTTGAAAGATTGTGCACTTGCGAATGAGATTTCGTCAGGTGCGATTCGAACCACGTCGCCTGTAACGGCCATCAGCAACTTTGCGGTCATGAGAAGGGGAGCTTTGAACTTCTGCACTTGCCGTATTTGCGATGAAGCCCTTCCATCACATGTGGCCAGTTGCCTCCAGTCCATGTCCTCGCATAGTGAAACTAGACGTTCCCATCTCAGTCAAGCTCCTGAGTCAAGCAAAAAGTGTTCTCGTGGGAACTGCATACATTGGACACCGCCGCCTGACGAGGTCCCGGATACTTGGCGAGAGGATGGAAGAAGAGGCTGTATATGCACCAGCAGATCCAGTAGCCACTCGCCTTGATGATTCTCAGCTCTTATGATCGGAGGGAAAAGGAATATCGAGTCCACCACTGACCAGGACAACCGCTACGAGAACCGCAGTGCTTGATACTCCCATCTTGACCTCGATTAATCTGCAACAATTTGGAAAAGTCTTCTGAACTTGAGTGGAAAGAATAGAAGAACGACCTTCATACTTGAAACTTGGCGGAGAACCATGTAAAATCTGCGAACCGTCAAGCTCGATCCAGTAGCACAGGCCCATCTTCCTGTGGACCCAACGGCCAACTGCATATTTTAGGAGCCCTGTGCAACTCCACACACACTGACACCTTTCGAGATCGTTCCATAAACGCAGTGCAGGCTCGGGCCATAGTCCGGCATGAACCGGAAGATTTGCAGCGAGGCCGCCTAACGAAGGGGCATGCCCGTAGTTGTTGTGATATTTGTAAAACGGCAATTAACCCACTCTGAAGAGGACATACCTTGCCTTAAGAATATGTGAGGCCAGGCACAATTAGTATTACTGAAAAATGATACACAGTAATGACTCCTTTATAGGCTGGCTGCTCTTTTTTTTTTTTTTTTTTTTTTTTTGATGGATTTGGCCTCTCAAACACATGCCTTTGACTTTACCCAGAGACGTTAATGAGTGGCTTTCAGATGCCAATTATCAGATGTTAGAGGACTGATGTCTGGTGTCTGAATTGCAAGACCCGGGGCCTTAAAGCTTCAACTTTGGAGACTTTTGGAAGCTCTTGTATTTTAGTGACCTCGTTACCCAAAAGAAGTTCTCAGCTTCAAGCTTTGCCTCTCTCACTTACCTACCTAAAGCTTGAAAGAGGCCAACCGCAGGCACGACACTGACCAGACGTACGGTGTCTGCCCGACTTGAACAATGGGATTGACCTGGAAGCGTATCGCGCACACCATCATTTTCCACCCTCCTGGACACAAACCGGTTCTCCTCCTCCTCTCACACCTACTCCTGGGCAAGCACTGCCGCCAGGATGGCACAAACCCTCGACATGGGAGAAAAGTCAACGTAAGATCTATGTGCTTCGTCCTCGCGAGTGCGACTGTGTCCAAACTAATTCCCAAGCTGATCAGCGTTGCCTCGTATAGCCGCGAGCTTGTCTCCGTCATCGTCGGAGCAAATGGGGTCGAGTCGCTAGTCCACGTGAAGATCCTCATCCAAGTGAGCGAGTGGTTCGCCGCGAAGCTCTCGAAGGACTTCGACCTGCAAAAGGACTGGATCACGTACGTGTCCCTCGACGGTCCCCCATCGCGACCCCCTATAATCTGGCTCTGATTCACCTATTCTAATGGCTTTTTGTGCATCCAGGCTACCTGATGACGACCCCAAGAGCTTCAACACCTTCCTCATGTGGGCCTATGCCAACTACGCCGGCGACACCCAGTGCGACTCCCGCCTCGAGTCCCTGAACCAATGCGACGTATTCATTCTCTACAATCTCGCCTTCAACCTCGAGGTGCAGAAGCTGTCGGATGCTCTAGTTTCAGTCGTCTATAGCCGAATCCGGCTCTTCTACCAGCCAGTCACCCGTACTCCGCCAGTCACTGTCTGGCTGACACTGGCGGGAGTCCTTGGATTTACCGAGGAGCTAATCAAGCCTCTGGTACATTTTCTCCCACAGCGATATGTCCCGTCTCCTCACCCGCGGCCTGGCGTTTGAGATGGCGCAGCAAGCTGTCAGCAAGAACTACGATACGGAGGTTGGAACGCATCAGCGTCTGGCCCGAGAGAACCTAGTCGAGAACATTTCAGGAACCCTTCTTAGGGCAGCTGTCGTGCAGTACTATCACATCTCGCTCTCTGGATTCGTAAGAGAGAGTGGCTTCAAGCACTGCGTCGGCGAGAACGTGGAGTATCTCAAAGGTTCCAGCGAGACTCCGGCTTCTGAGGGCCAGCTGGTACAGCGAAAGACTTAGGCAGGGACAACGGGGGTGTTGGGAACTGATAGGCATTGGGATGTTTGTACTGCTTGATGGTCACTGATGATTTTGAGGACATCGTATTCCGATAAAAGACTCCAGGTTACAGGGAATTGCTAAACAGAGTTTGAGGGATTTTTGTGAGCCCTCAGGAGTTTCTGAGCAGGCTTGAAGGAGGACGGCGGTGAAGTCGTACACGAAGCCCGTCCTTAGAGCCAAATTCTTCAAATCTACCCGTGTCTTGCTTCGACAGTTGCAACTAACGATCCTTTTCGATCACAGTATATGTTCGGTCTCGACTATTGATGTTTACTGCGTATTTTCCTTAGTACTTAGGTAGTCTGCCAGTCCCAGTGCCGTGGCCCATCAGTCACCACAACGCTGACAGTGTCGCGGATAGGATTACGTCTGGCAACCAGATTCACCCAATTTGGTTTTCATAGTGACCTCACCCCAATTCACCCGTTTAAAAGGCTGTCGCCTTCATCTCTCAACGGGCCAATCCGGGAAGGCGTCACAATTCTTCTGCTACAGATCCCGACCTCGCCCTGCTTCCTCAACACTTCCTCCTGTCTACCACCACCTCGGACCTACTTGCCTCCTACCTGCCACGTCCGTCAGGCAACCGTCCCCAGAGAGGACACAATAGCAAAGATTCGTCAGTTTTCACAATCTCCTGAGTTTTTGGCGTTTCACGCCTTCCTCAAAACCGAGCAATATGGCCTCCAAGGTCATGCTTCCGCCAAATGGGGCAGCAACACCCTCGACTTCCCATCAGACGAGCGATGGCCCGGGCAGGAGAGAGCCCAGCGAAGTTCGTCACAATACGAACAAGTGATTCTATCCATTTCCGAAGCAAATCAAATCTTAGCTAGATACTGAACCAGGCACAGCAGCCTCCTATCGTCTCGAATCATCACCATCCTCGTTGGTCCCGAAAAGACCCAGTTCCATGTCCACGAAGCCATCTTCAAGCTTCCTGAAGCTGGCGGCTTCTTCAATGTCGCAACCCAGAACGGCTTCAGGGAAAGCAGGGGTGTCCTCGAGATACCCGTAGATGAGGCCGCGATCTTCGAGGTCTTCTCCCAGTGGCTCTACACAAGGTCCTTGAATCCGCAGTTCAGTGACGATCGCATTGCCGAGCTGTTGGAGGATGCTACGGAATTACTTCCAAAGCGCCTAGAAGTCGCCATTAAGCTGTACTGCTTCGCCTACAAGAACCTCGCAACTACTATGCAGGACCAACTGACGTCTTTTGTCTTTCATTCTGAACGGGAACAGGTTTTCGATCATGTGGTCCGACCAGAGGTTTTAAAGCATTTGGTGGCTGCCGCTCCTGAATCCCACATGCATAAGCTGCTAGCCAAGTGGATGGCGTACGACTTCGTACGTGGCAGTCTCGAGGACGCAAACGAAACTTGCACCTGGCTACCCATTGAAACGTCCCGCGTGGTCATGAGGGATGTTGGCGCCGTGTTCTCCCGACCTTCCGCATACGACGTCGATCTCGATGCTTTCACCCGGAACCTCTTGGGTACGGCGAGCAACTACTTGTCACGAATGTCTGAGTGATGAGTTACACGGTGCTCTGGAAAGAGGGTAATCCACGTTGAAATAGGGCCACCAGATAATCCACCCTTGGCTCAGCAATGAAAGACTCAGCTTCGCACAGATGGGAACGGGATTGACATCGAATGGGGGTCGGGTCGGGGCCAAAACACCATCTTGAGGAAGGGGCAAGTGCGTGGCTGGGTATTTATGTGCCTGCTGGCGGCGTCGCAACGTAGCTCATCTGCATGCAATGTGCTCTGTCAAACTAGGCGCCCTTCAATCAAATCGATGCGGAACCTTCTGTGCCATGTTCTATCTATCTATGATCCTGCTTCAGTCGATCTTCTGTGCCTATGCGAATGCGGACAGCACTGTCACAGCAGACGACACCAAATTGTCGCACATGCAGTTGCCTCCTGCACAGGCATAGACGCAAGCCTGCCCCGTGCCCTGCGACGCGTAGAGTTGGATGAATGCATGCTTTGATGAATTACTCGAGTAGTTTGGATTTCCACATCTACCGCACGCTTCCTGAAGTCCACCGTGGAATTTGGTACATCGTTCCCTTTCATCTGCCCCACCGCAGGGCTCATCTGCAGGACGGTCAGATTCCACCAGCTCGTTCCCTCTATTACACGTCATTCCGACACCTCGTCGCGCAGACAACACCATCCAACCCGACCACGCCGTTGCCCATCGCCGAGGGACATTTCTCTCTTCTGCCACCGTCGCTCACTCGCCTCTAGGCGCCACTGAATGCGCAGAGTTTCAGACCAGGAAGTCAGCGACACCCAGACATCTTCTCTCTTCTTTTCTAGCCGCACTTGTCTCCTTTGCGTGCTCCACCGAAAATCACCCGCCGATTCGAGCCTCCTCCTTCTCATTTCCCTTGAACGACAGCGCCATCCCGAACCACACACTGTCCACCTCCCTCCTTCCTATCTGCCGCATCAGCGGGACAAGATGCCCTCTTGCGTACCACAGAAGAGAAAACAAAACCAAGTCGATATGTTTCCATCAGCTCGCGAAGCTGCAGGCGAGGGACACAATGCTCAAGATGCCAGCGCCGCTTCCACGTGAGTTCATCTCCTGTTCTCGAGATCCAGTATGCGGAATTGATTGCAGTGTTGCTATAAACAGGTCGTCGTTCGCTAGCCCGCTCACCAAATTCCTTGTTGGGCCCTCCAAAGTCGTGTATGAAGTCCACGAAAATGTCATTTTACCACTGCTGGGAAAGATGGTAGGGGGCGTGCCCTGGACTTTGAATTTCTGTCGACCAGAGACATTCGACGCCTTCCTCCACTGGGCTTACGCATCTTTCCACGGTTCTCAGAGTCAATTGCCAAGAATTCTTGAGGCTCTGAGTGGTGCGCAGCTTCTGGGTCTATACGTCCTCGGAGATCGTATCCACTGCCCGCGTCTCAGAGACGCGGTCACCACTTGCATCTTCTTCCGAGCCAGGAAGTCAAACACGCCCTGGTACGCGATGGGATTCACGCAAGAGGCTTTTAATCATTTCGAAGGGTCTAGAGGCCAACTTCCGTATTTCTCGCAGTTGGAGACGTTGCTTTTGCACTTGTTCATCCACGGCGCCTCATTTCAAGGAGAATCTGCACCCTCGGAGGAAGCACTAGAAATGATACCAGGTGATTTGCAGAGAGCGGGGATCTGGACTGCCCTTGACGGATACCACCACCAGTGGTCCAAAAACCCTGACCACGCCAAGTGCTTATACCACTAACATGGAAAGGATGAGGCATGCAATGACGGGTGGAGCTCAGAGCACAACAGGGTTCAGGCCTCGCTGAGCAGCGGAGGGTGAGGACTTGAATGGGAGGTGTTCTTTCAAGAGACCAGTTCAGCCAGCACACTTCCGCCATCAAGCCTGCCTTTTGTCTTTTGTCAGCCAACTTGATACAAGCAGTTGGGTTGGAAAGTTTGGAAAAAGTTTGAGTATCTTGCAATTAGAGTTGCGCTTTGTGGGAAAGGATTACAGTTGGGATGCTAGAAGAAAACAACGAGATGAGGATATTCAACCCGAGGACAGTAGTAGCATGAGCAATGAAAGCTCATGTCATGGCCCAGTCAAGATGCCAAGGTGGTGGGAACATGGGGTGGAGAGAAGGTATGTCGTCAAAATGCGGCTCTTTCTGGGCACAGGGATACCCCCAGCGGGCGATGCTTTCACGAAACCCGGTCACAACAACATTGAACATGGAGTAGATATTTGTGAGAGACGTCGTTAAAACCTGAGGTCCACTTTATCAATCGCACAATGTTCGAAGATGGATCACAGAAGGAACCCTCCACTCAGAACTGCCTTGAAAATAAGCCGCGGCCCCTGGTTCTACAGATATCACAGGCCGGAATGTCGTCCAATGATCCATCCATGACATCATACCTCTCTCCCCTGCTCCTCCCTACTGCGCACAGCAAACCGAGGTGTCCCTTTGTCCAACCTCAAGCTCCTTCCTTAAAAGCTACCAAATTACCTCTGAAAACCTTTCAGAATCAACCAATTGACCCTAAATCTCAAAAGTTTGACACTCTCAACTCCTGCCACGCGACCCTCACCACCCGCACGAAACCATCGCACCAACAATCATGGCTTCGAGACTTTTCCTCCGCTCCTCAGGCTTCGTCCTGCGACCCTCCACCACCTTTTCCGCACCCGCGATGCGCAGGAGCTTCGCCGTGTCCTCATCGCACCAGATCAAGGAGTCCTCAGGCGGTATGTGGCCCTCAATCGCCTCCCGAAGCTCATCATGCCTCCCAATTCTCCCCGCCCGTCCAACTGCCTCACTGCGCTCCTGCTGCCCGGGAGCGCTCCTCTCAATCACTTCTTCTCCTTAACCTCGGCAAAGCTCCCACCCGATATATCGCTTACGTCCACCAATATTAACTGACCCTTCTTTCCATCAGAAGACAAGGACTACGACAAGCACAAGCAAGACTCCCTCTCCAAGCAGAAAGCCGGCAAAGGCCACTGGAAGCCCGAGCTCGCCTCAGACGGCGAGGAGGCCGTCAAAGCCGACCGCCAGCCCGACGAGGACATGAGCAAGCTGCAGGAGCGCACCAAGAAGCACGCCGAGGAGAAGTCCTCATCTGGAACGTCGACCAAGGATCCCATGTAAGGATATCATTCAGACTCATTCAACCACCATCAACCAAAACCTATACACCACCACCACCACCACCAAAACTCGCAGAGATCAGCCAGCACACATGCGCACTAGAGGACGACCGGTTATTGACGACGCGGCAACATAAAAGTTGAAGGCAGGGATTTTTTTTCTTTGAGGACCGGGTACGCAGGAAAAGGAGACAGGGCCAAATACTCGACGATGGCTTGTGATGCGGGGATGGATCAAATTGATCTGGAACAGAAATCACTGAAGAATGGTCGATGCATAGAGCATGATGAGGGCCGCGCGAAAATGCCTGAGCCTAATCAGAATTGAGATAAATCGCACCTCATGAAACGCCCATAAGCAGCGCTCGAAATGCCACTGAATCATGGCGCTCATTGATGGGGGCGAGATCCATTCTTCCCTTGCTAGTGAAAACATACCGGCTCTCGAGTCCTTCCGCACTGCCGAATATCTGCTATGAGTTCACGTCTCTCCCCTTCTACGCCCTACCCTTCCCACGTCCACGTCCCCTCCCACGACCTCTCATGCCTCCGCGAATAGCCATTCGACCCTTCAATGCTGGCTTCTTCGCGACGGGCCTCGAGGGAATTCCCTCATCGTCGTCCTCGTCATCATCGTCCTCATTGTCAGTGATGGGCGGAGCTACTTCCGAGCCAGAGCCAGAGAAGGAGTCGCTGTAGTAATTATAGTCCTCTCCTGTCTGAGACCCACCACCAATTTTCACCACGGTCGGCCCTGAGGACTTGGGCGCTAGTCGTGCTGGGAGCTCCTCTTGCGAGTCGTACTCGGAGCCGCTGGAGGGCACAGGCGATGCCTTCATGATGACGGTCCGGCCGTTGACAGTGACCAATTCTGGGCTGCCTGACCGCGAGGGCCGTGCGCTTGAGATCTTGGCTGTGGGGGCTCTGCTTGCTGGCCGCGAAGAAATTGGATTCTCGACGAAATCTTGGTCCTTGTCGGAGCCGTACGCAGCATCGCCATCATCGGGATCACCCGAATAGGCATCATGCATCGGAGCATACCCACCGTCATCGTCGTCATCTTCCTGAGCTTCAGCTGGTTCCTCAACTGCCTGGGGCTCGTTCCCAGGCTCGTTCTCAGGCTTGTTCTCAGGCTTGTTCTCAAGCTCGTTCTCAAGCTCGTTCTCAAGCTCGTCTTGGTCTTCGCGTGCTGGCTCTTGCTCGAGTGCTTGCGGCTCCTCCTGAGCTGGCATATGCGCGTCCATGGGTGCGGTAGGCATGGGCGGACTAGACTCCGAGGACTCCGCTAGCTCAGCTTGACCATTAGCGACCTCTGCGCCACCCTTACGACCCTTGCGCCCGATTTTGACTTTCTTGCCTTTGAGCGCCATACGCTCAGCCATTGACATGAACTTCTCGCTCGAAGCAGCAGTAACAGGTGCACCGCGGGTGGCTCGCGCCGAACTCGACTCCGTTGTAGTCTGCTTATTCCTTGGAGGTCGGCCGCGGCGTTTTGGTCCCGGCTTGGAGGCACTGGAGCGCTCTCCATAGGTTTGATCATCTTCGTCATCAAGCTCCTGGACGAGCTCTTGCTCAAGCTCGGCAATCGTATGATCGCGGCCGGAATCCGAGTCATCAAAATCAGCAGAGACTGTGCTAATGGCCAGAGACGATCTTGGTGGACGGCCGCGTCTCTTGCTCGACCCGGTGTCCGAGGTTCCGATGACAGACGTGTCAGATACATTGGATTTGCGTGGTCGGCCCGAGCCCGGAGGCCGGCCTCTCTTTTTAGTTGGCGGCGGAGTTTCGACCGCTGGAGGGGGCCTCGTAAGCGCGTGCATTGCTTCCGCAGCGAGATCTAGAGGGTCCGTGCTCTTCGGCTTCGGGGCTGGTTTCGGTGCCTTCGGCTTGATAGGCAAGACCTCGTTGAATTCCTCAATATCGTCCATATCGGCATACGAAACTTTTGGTCTCGATGTGCGCAACGCTGGGACATTGGGATCAAAGGGCCGACCCAAATCCTGCACCAAATCTTGACCCTCCTGGTCGATACCAGCACCATCACCTTGTGCTGTAGAAGCTTCAGCTGGGCCTTCGATTGGCGGCGCGTCCACCATAGAAACGTCCTCGGCACCGAGAAGAGCAGGGTCCAACAGAGAGTCCGGAGCAGCAGCTCTCTCGAGCCTCTTCTTCTTTTTGTGCGATCTACCAGCAACAAAGTCTGGATCGTTGTCATCCTCTTGCCTCGCTCGTCGCTTGGCGGCGCGCAAGGATTTCTTGACAAATTCTGACTCTTCGTCTAGAATCGTCTCCTCAGTAGGCTCCTCGTAATGATCGAAGAGAATCTTATCGGGGGCATCATCCTGTTCGTAATATCCAATTCCGATTCTTCGTTCAGCGCCAGGAGGCTCTGGATAGGCCATCTCCTGTTCTGGGTACAAGGAGACGCTCGCATCAGGAAGCTGGTTCAGAGAAGCAAGCTCGCCGTCTTGCGATGGGTGCTGAACAGCGGGGGCGCTATCATTGTAGATGCTGTCACCTGGAGCTGCTTGAGCCTGATCCGCGAGACCGTCCTGTTGAATCCCCTCGGCCAAAGCTGCAACATCCTGATCCTTGTCCTTTTCAGCATCTGCTTCTTGACGAAGACGCTGAATCCGCTTGCTGTTGTGGACACGACTTTCGTCACCGGCTGCTTTGAGCCAGTTCAAATTGTGCACCCGAAAGTCGACAAGAATTTCCTGACTGCGGTCATCTGCCACGGCGCGCGTGTCGTGTCCAATGTAGGTGTTCTTTGGCTCGTAGGGTTTGGTGTTGCCCGTCCTGCGGCATTGGGCGCAGTTGCAGATCCCTAAACATTTGGGACACTGCCAGAACTCTTCCTGCAGTACTTCTTGCGGCATCATATCGAACGCGCGGTAGAGCACGCCGTAACAATAGGCTTGATGACAGCCTGGATTTGAGCAGAATGCCAGACGATAAGTGTAATCTTTGTGGATGCAGGTGTGACACTTGTATAAGTCACCCTTCTTCTTCTTGCGTTTGGGCTTCTTGACATTTCCTTGCTCGTCAACCACGACTGGTTCGTTTGGATCGGGGGACGGTTCCTTGTCGGGCTTTGTAATATCGTTGAACGGACGCCGATCCAATTGTTCTTGACAAATCTGAGCCAGAGACTTCCTTCCAATTCTCATCCGCGCGATTTCTAAAGGAGGCGGTGACAGATCTATGTCAACGAAGCCATCATTGTGAATGACCATCTCACGCCAAGCGTCATAATTACTAGTCAGTTCAGACCAGTCCCATTGCTCGCAAAAGGTCAGACCCGAGACGCAGAGGCAAGATCTCCCCATGGCGTAGCACTCCATGCAGATGTCGTATGTATCTTGTACACCGCCAACGAGATCTCGGATGCAATGCGGGCACGTCAAGAACTTGTTGAAAATGTTGCATCGGCAATACGAGCAAGTGATGCACGAGTCGAAGGGAATCAACTCAACATTCTTGTCCTTACGCACGAAGATTTCGTCCACCAAAATCTCTGTGAATAGATTCAGCAACTTTTTGAAGTCCTTCTTGAGCGCCGCAAGCCTCACGGAATCTCTTTCTGAGTCCTCGCCCATGAGCCATGCCATCTGAGAATCGGCTGAAGATTTGAGCTGTTCGTAGTATTTCTTGAGAGTGAAGTAAATGATGGCCTTGTTCTTGTATTGCTCGTCGCGGCAAACTAATCTTGCTCTAGGGAGTGCCTCATGCATGGCGTATTCCAAGGTCTCGACGGTAGTCCGGTTCCATGCGACCTTCATGGTTCGGGTGCCGCGATTCCACACCTGGTGAGGTGCCAGGGGCGGAATGAGAATGAAGTCGCCGACTTTCTGTTCCACGATATAGACTGGGAAGTTGGCCTTCTTCCAAGCGTTGACCTGGGCAAAGTGCTTCTCGATTTCGACGTCGTGACCCAGCATGGACATGAAGTATTCGCGTACCACTTCCCGGTCTTTGGTCTCGGTCATGAACCAAATCGAGCTTCCTTCCTTTTCGCCGTTCTCGTTGGTGGATGACTCAACCATGATGTTCTGTCCTAGGGAGGCGCACATCTCGCGATGGGCAGGAGTGTATGTCCCCTCGTGTCCAACGTAGCACATGAGATTTTGGGCTCGCATTTCCTCAGGAAGGCTGCTCATGAGGTCGCCAGCCGGCGCTGCAGGCTTCTCGTTCATGAAGAGATCGTCATCTTTTGGGCCGCCGTGATCCTCAACATTTTCGTTCCAGTAGAATAGCCCTGGCGGCATGATTTTGCGCAGGTACTCGTACCACTCGGGTGGACAGTCGATGTCCTTCATGTAAAGGCGTTGTCTTCGCTCGTCCCGGAAGTTGTCCGGGGTCCATTGGTCGGCAAGCTGTCGCATCGAACGGAGATAGTGACCCATAGTCATCGGGATATTAACCTGGTTATTGATGTCACGAACATCCTCCTCTGCGCGACATTAGCAACTTGGAATGAATGCACGGGCGGGCTGAATGGCCGGGGACTCACGTTTCTTGTTGTAGTTGGCCTCGAGGAATTGAGAGCTGAAGAGTGACTTTGGAAGCTTTCCTTGCCATCCTTCAATGACAAGTGGCTTGCCCTGTTTGATGACCTGGTACCAGACAAGCTTCTCGAACTCGAGCTTCCTGATCTTGGAGGCAGGAATGCGCTGGGCGAACTCGAAGTTGGCAGTCCGGTCAACAAGTCCTTGCAAGTCCAGATCCGGCGGTATCGGGTCAAACTTTGCCTGAGGGTGTTTCGCAGTGGATGCCATTTTGGCCGAATTCGATGTTGCTGTCGCGCAGCTTGGTTGGCGTGCTTCAACTTTTGCGGCGCAATGCGAGGCAACGCGGCCAGGTGTAATTGCAGCTCAGCGCATATCCGACGCGCTTTGTCGCGATGGCTCGATGCTGGCGAATCGAAAGGCAATGGTTGTTCACGCGTATGAGCGGTTCGTTAAGGTGATGCGATGCGACTGTGTCGCCGAAGAGCGAGTGTGGGTACCTAGAGCCACGGAGGATGCAGGAAGAGGACGGCACCTTCTAAAGTTCACGAGAGTACCTAGGTAAAGGCGACGAGAAGTGTGTGGGGTCGCGTCTCTGCTTTGGCTTGGATCTTGGACAGGGAGACCCCAGTAGAATTGACTGGGGATGTGATACCCTAACCCTTCCCAATATTTGAACGAAGACTGCGCAAAACGAACACCCACGAATGTCAACAGTAGATTGGGACCGCGATCAGGGAGGATGTTCCAACCCGGATTATCAAGATGACGTGACGACAGTAGAGATTTCAGCGCAATAGTCACGGTTTCGTTGGTCGCAACCATGTAAGTATTGGCCCATTTCCTGGTGGACTGCTGGAGCATGTGGTGAGGGACTAGTAGAAAGGTGCTTGCCTTGGATGGATATACCTTTCTTCTACGTCTTTCAGTCTTTGACAAAGGGTCTGGAGAAACGCTCTTTTCTTAGGCTAACGCTTTATTCTAGATGGGTTCGACATCTCCTCCATTTGTATTGGTAGACAGCAGCGTGTGGATGAGACATTCCGCACGGCTTCGATGCTCAAGATAGCGAAGACTTAGCGTCACAAGCAGCGATGAGCATGCTGTATGCCTGCGAGGCTTTCCGGATGGCAAGGGCGAAGGCATCACGCCCACCCGGTCCCATTATCTCGTCAGCCTTTAGCTACTCGAGGTATCCTACCCAGTGGACGGCATCCAGACTGGCATCACGACATGGCCACCCACATATCACAGTCAACGGGACACGTTCTATGCTGAGAGCGTACGCCTCCCAAGGCACCACGACGGCAACATCACCATTGCAAGCCTCACCAAGCCCATCCGGACAACTAACCCAACCATCAGAAGCATCAGCCCCATACTCACCTCCCACAACCGGTCTGATCGCCCATCTCCCCTCCTCGTGGATCCCCTACGCCGAACTCATCCGCCTCGACAAGCCCACAGGCACCTACTATCTCTTTTTCCCTTGCCTCTTCTCAACCCTCCTCGCCGCGCCACTAGCTACGCCTCCAACGTCCCCGCTCACCGTAATCAGCACCTCCGCGCTCTTCCTCGCCGGCGCGCTGATCATGCGCGGCGCCGGCTGCACCATCAACGACCTGTGGGACCGCAACCTCGACCCGCACGTGCGCCGCACACGCCTCCGCCCCATCGCCCGCGGCGCCGTCACCCCATTCCAGGCGCTGGTCTTTACCGGCGCGCAGCTGTCCGCGGGACTCGCCATCTTGTTGCAGTTCCCGCTGGAGTGCTTCTTCTATGCGGCGCCGAGCCTGCTCTTTGTCGCCAGCTACCCGCTCGCCAAGCGCGTCACGTACTACCCGCAGTTCGTGCTGGGGCTCACATTCTCGTGGGGCGCCATGATGGGGTTCCCCGCGCTCGGGGTCGACTTGCTGACGAACGGGGCGGCCGCGACGGCGGCGGCGTGTTTGTATGCTAGCAATGTGGCGTGGACGGTGCTGTATGATTTTATCTATGCGCATATGGATTCCAAGGATGATGTCAAGGCGGGCATCAAGAGCATTGCGCTTGCGCACGACCAGTCGAAGCGCTTGCTGGTTGGGCTGGCGGGTGTGCAGGTGGGCTTTCTGGCTGCCGCGGGCGTGGCGGCTGGTGCTGGGCCGGCGTTCTTTGTGGGAAGCTGTGGTGGTGCGGTGGTTACACTGGGGTATATGATTAGAAAGGTGAACTTGCGGAGCGTCAAGGACTGTTGGTGGTGGTTTGTCAATGGATGTTGGATTACTGGTGGTGCCATCAGCGGAGGGCTGGCGGTGGACTACGGCTTGAGGTATACCCAAGAGACGCAAAAAAAGGATGCCAATTAATGCGCCCGTCTTAGCAGAGCAATTCCACAAGCCATGCAAGAGTTGTACATTCATCCATTCCAATCCACGCTCATATCCGTGTCTCGTCACTCGGTTCATCGTGCGTTGCGTGACTTCGTGTATGGTTTGTTTGCTCTTGGCGATGATCCTTTATTCGTAGATCATGTCTACCAAGGAAATATCAGATCCCCATTGCCTGATTTTGTGAAGATGCCGATGAGAGCAGACCACTTGTTGACGCCGTGAAATCCCGAAAGCAGCCATGTCCTTGAGGTTTTGTGTCCTTTTCCCCACAACGTCGCTCGTTCCCCCCTGAAGCCAGAAGAAACAAACCGCTTAAGAGCGGGGCTTCTCCTTCTTCTCCTTCCAGAGAGCCAGCAGACCAACACCGGAAACCTTCACGACCTTGAACCGCACACCAGGGATATCACCCTTGGCCTTGCCCTTGCGACCGAAACCAGCCAGGAGCACCTCGTCGTTCTCGTCCACGAAGTTCAGGCAACCGTCGTTGGGAACTAGAAGTAGCACAGAAAATGTCAGCCAGCATATTCCTCGACCGAGCCAGATTTCCATCGCTGTTTGTCACGTCGCCCGTCCGTTTGATCTGTATCGTTCGTTCGTTTGGAGTGGCGGAAAATAGGCGCATAGTGTATAATGGGTGGGGTAGTCTCGTACCGAAAGCAGTGACCTTCTTGCCGTTCTTGATCAACTGGACACGGACACACTTGCGGATGGCGGAGTTGGGCTGCTTGGCCTCGACACCGACCTTCTCGAGGACGATGCCCTTGGCGTGGGAGGAGCCACCGAAAGGCGACGACTTGAAGGAGGTACCGAGAGCACGCTTCTTGAAGCCCTCATCGGACCAGCGGTTCTCGCGACGGGTGGTGCGCAGCTTGCGCGCGGCGTTGAGACCTCTTGGCTGTCCCTTACCCATTTTGACTTGCTATTGTACAAGAAAAGATCAGTTTTCGGATTCTCGTGGTTGTGTTGGCAAATCGATCGTGAGTCGGTGGGGTGAAGGATTGATTCGGATTCGGTGGGCCGTGTGCGAAACGGTCGGTCGCTCGAAGCCTTCGGGGATGACTGGTCGGGCCCGAAATGACGCGATTCGAGGATGAGAAATTCAGAACTGCAGAGGGACAGACATACCGATTTGTGTTGATCGCTGGGAGAAGTTGGGAGTAGGTTGTTTGTGTTGGGGGGTGGATGAGTGTCGTGTCGTCCCAATGTACTGTAACGAGGCAATTCGAAAAATCAGTGTCGGGAGGCACTAACAGGGGTAGTTAGCACGTGACATTTCGTACTAAACCCATCCCTGTAGCTTAGTAACCCATGCGAAATCCTGGCAGTTAACGATATGCTTCTTACTTTTAACAACGATTGCTCTTGATACACAATATCCGAACCAGTCCACCACCTGGATGAAGCATGGTCAATTTGGTTACGACGCCCAAGCCAACATTCCTCTGGAACCATCATCTTCCTCTTCCTGGACCTCCTGTCAACCCTTCTCTTGGAACAACTTCTTTGGCAATGGACTCTGCCTTGATCCCAGGATCATACCTTTGTCAAGCCCTCCAACTTCACTCCAGCTAATGCCAAAAATTTACTTCGGTGTACATATAGCAACTCCTAGAGGCTTAAGTGGCTCCTGACCAGGCGGGCCCACTGTCATTGTGCTCTGCCGCTTCATGTGGCCTGTAACTCAATATGCCACAGCTCCATCGCTGTGTCTTCACAGGAGCGCACAGTGTGTTTAGCAAGCCCATCTTTCTACACAGCGAAAGGTCCAAAGAAGAGCTCGGTGAAGTCAATGTGCAGGTTTGTCTCTTCCAGCTGCATGGAGGCTCCTGCAGGCTTGGATTCACACCGGTTGGCTCCTGCCTTCTCTGGGCAGCATCCAACCACGTCTCAGCTGCTCTGCCAGTCCACTCAGCTACTCGTACCGCACCGGCGCTGCTCTAATAGAGTTTCCCGTTGCTGCAACGGCTGAAGATGGTGCGGCGCCGGGCACGTTGGACTCGGTTCAACGAGGGGTCATACTCACGCACCTTGTTTATATGGAGCATGCTGACAGGTGAAGGAGTCTTTCAGTGAACCCTGGAAACAGAAACACTGCTGTCGAGTCTCGCACCGGGTGAAGCGACCGTTTCGCTGCGTGGCTTCGCGAAACTATCAGCACATGTTACAAGTCATCGGGGCCCCACATTCGAGAATTCAGCAGTAAAACATGGAAAAGTGGTGCTGAGCTGTTTCGGGATCATTCGAGGGCGTCCATCCAAAGCAAGATGCCCTTGACTAGAAGACAGTGAGCTGAGTGCGACAAGTGCATCATACCATCGGAGGGAACAGCGCTATCCCCAAGGACAAGATTGCGCTGCATCATGCTACTCCGAGCACCATTTGCACCTGAGAGATCACGGTAGCAGATCGCACGGGTGTTTTCAACCCAGCCTCAGGCTTTGGACCACTGAAGCCTGGCCATGGCTCGGGCTTTTCAGCCACTTCTTGCGTAGAAGCAGACAAGTACTTAGCGGCTCCACAAACTACAAGCAGGTGCTCGACCAACTACCCGAGGATGGTTTCCTGGCCCCGAGGTCTTTCTCTTCTTCCAGAAGAATGCGTCGAGGTCGATGGGGGGAAGTGCGGCTTTATGGTGCCATCTCGACAAGTGTATATTCCGTCAGTCAAAGAAAGAGGCTTTGGGACCCTGAAGAGTCGTAATCTACGCCCAGACAGACAAGACGCAAACGGCTCCGTCTCCGTGGGCCCACATTCTGAGACGCCAGCTCCGGGACGACAGTCCGACTGGCTTGGCTGCGTCGTCGGCGCCGAGCTTGCGCATGATTGCGAGAAATGCGACGATCACAGCCTGGAAACATTTGATGCTTCTGCATGAGCAGGGCGAGCTGATGTGTACTCTGTACTTTATCGCGGCTTGGATGGCGGGACAGTCAATGCGGTATGGAGTGTTTCTTGCCCGCCTGGACAACTCGCACACTTCCCCTGCGCGAGGCATCTAGGGTGCACTCTTGGGCATAATACCGACCTCTCCTTACTTGTCACCAAAGCTGTTATTCATGAGCACACGCCGATGGAAGTCATCCGCTGTAACGGCCAGTATTGGCATCGCTGCAATGAACTGGGTCAGTGTGTGTCTCTTTGCTCTGCTAGGTGCTCAACTGGCGAAGGCCGAGCTCGCCAATGGACGTCCTTGACATCTAGCAGCGTAGATTTGCCCAACGCCCCAAGACCCTCGAGTTATGGCATTTGCGTGTATCAATTGCGATCTTTCAGCATGGGGTTTTGCCGAAAGACCGACCTCAAAGCAACTATGTAACGCCACTTGCACGGCTAGTCCCAACATCCATTTTGTAAGGTGGGATGGGAATCAGCCAATGTGGCCTGCTGCATTGTACGACTCGACTGAGTCAGTCGAGTTACACCGTACCTCTGCTCTACTTGCCGTGCTGTTGCAAGACGCGGACGAGTGTGTACGTCCAGGTCCCGACGCGGTCTTAGTTGCAAGGCTTGGGTGTTTAGCAATGCCAGTCTCCATACGGGACGAGAACGAGTTGAAGTGGTTCGGTTTGCCTGTGACACTCAAACAACAAAATTGGAGCATCTGGAGCTAAAGTGGATTCTTGGTGGAAGTGCAAGCAGCAGAAGATGAGGGTCCTGCTGTCCTGCATGGAGCAAGATCATCGTTTGATGTGGAGAAACAGGGGTGATATTGGCGAACCAGAAGCTCCAGAGCTCCTTGTGACAATTGCGGGGTTCATCAACTTTGGAGCGACATCACCATGAGCACGCCCACAAAGATACCCAGCGTGATCGTGACAGCTCTTGGCCACCTAGGTAGCTAGTTTTTCCTACCTAGGTATGCTAGCTGCTTCTAACACCGTCTCAATCTTTCACTTCCTTCCATCTACCTCTTCCTTCCCCTTTTCTCCTTTCCGTGCCCCATATTCATCATCAACCCAACGCACCACACCAATCACCCCGTCATCGATATCGATCGACCCTCGATACCAACACCAACCCAACGCGGGGTCCCTTCATGGACTCCCTCCTGCTGGTAATTGGCCGTACCGCGACCGCACCCAAGACCCTGGTCTAGAGGAGCGGCTGCACTCGCAACGGGCCGCCTCCTATTGCCAGAAGCATGCCGGCTGAGCTGATATCTCGTCACCCCCAAAATGATACCAAGCTCTCGTCACCGACCATGCCTACACAAGGCAGTAGCAGCAGCAGCAGGAGGGATGGCGGCGGAAAAGACGAGGAGAAGACGAAGTCATTGACCGCGACGACGAACTTAGAGACAGCCAGCATGTCTTCGAAGCTGCAGAACGAGGTGCAGCAGCACGTTTCACAGGAGCAGAAGAGATTCATCAAACGATATCGGACCGAGATTGCCGCCAGCGCATCCAGTGTGCTTTCGACTTTGTCGACATTTCCGCTCGATAGTGTGAAGACGCGGATGCAGACATACAAGTACGGTGGTTTTGTGGATTGTGTTCGGCACACCTACCGCGCCGAGAAGATGAAGGGCTTCTTTAGAGGTAAATTTCTGTGCCCTCCCACGCTTCAGCCCTGGGCCTTAATCTGGAACGTCTTGAGTACAACATGGAGCTCCCCAAGGACTGACAATCTTGTCTCGTTTGCAGGTGTGACCGCGCCCCTGGCCAGTATCACTCTCGTCCGAACCGTCTCCTTCTCCATTTACCAACGATCCAAATACGTCTACTCGAACTGGTTGAAGAGGAACTTTGCCATCGATGTCTTGGCCCACGTTAACGCTAAGGGCACATATCCAAGCTTGTCTTCAGTCGCCTGTTTTGGTGCCGCGGGTGCTACAGCCGGTTCATGTATTACATTGATCGCATGTAAGAATAAAATATATGGCTCGTCTACCTGTGGCTCGGCGCAACTGACACTGGCCAGGCCCGTTTGAGCTCACGAAATTGAGCGCTCAAGTCTCTGTCTTGCTGGCAGATCGAAAGAACTGCCCCAAGGCTGAGAGCTACAAGATTGCTGCCAGTTACCAGAACAAGGGGACTCTCAAGACAATGGCAAACATCATGCGCCACCGTGGCCCTCTTGGCCTGTACACTGGCTTCAACCTGCATTTGTGTATGTACCTTCCCCTGAAAGAGTAGGGATCAGTGCATGCTAGCTGCAGCGTGCTGACTTGACCAACCACAGTGAGAGACTCTCTCGGCACCGGCATCTACTTCATGACCTACGAGAGCAGTAAGCAGCTCTTGTCAAACTTTGGTGGCGATGGTACACCCTCAAACCCTCTTGCTGTTCTTGTGGCAGGAGGTCTTTGTGGAATTGTGTCCTGGGCCATGATCTGTAAGCAGACCCATCACTTCTCGCGCCTACTTCTGCCCGTCCGCTAACACCATTTTGCAGACCCAATTGACTCTGCCAAGAGTATATATCAGCGCAACTGCCTGATGTACTCGCGCGGCCAGACCGTTCCGCCTGTGAAGATCGAGTTCTTCCGCCTGGATATGTACCGAGGCCTCGGCGTGTCCATGGGCCGCTCTTGTGCCGTCAACGCAGTCTTCTTCTCGTCGTTTGAGTTTCTGAAGAAGCACATCAACACCATGAAGGATGATGAGTGAACGATCAAGCTCAACATTGTGGTCTTTTTCGACCACACACGACGCACATCTACATCGAGGGCCGCTATTTACAGTGGGCTCGTATTTTCATTTCCAATGCATCCCAGGGTAAAATACGGATATGGAACCGGCGTTTTTGTGCAAGGCGATTTAGGTGGTTGGTTGGCTTGGGGGGGGGGGGGGCTGCATATCTGACTGGAAATCCCGGATCAAAGGTTGGGCTTTGGGTGTGTACAATATAGCACGGAGCCTGGATTCTTAGGCCACACACGGAGTTGAGCATTCAGTCATTTGGACATGGGAGCATGTCTTGGGGAGGCGATGAGACTGAAGATGGAGCTCAGCCAACACCAACTGCCTGCTAAATGAGCAACTGATATGAGATGAAATCTCTTGACAAGTGAATATCAGTCACTGGATGTCTACTTGATACCTATTGGTCGCGTTTGCAGGACTTAATTGTGCAAGGCGAATTCCCCGATTGATGTGAGCAGCAAGTGAACTGGGTTCGAACGGGCTTCACTGTCCACATGGCGCCAAAATGCGTCACTCGTTGCTATGGCTATCAAGCCTCCTTATAACCCGCCTCGTATCTTCTGCCACTGGTTCACCCACCCACCCAATGGCCCCTTCGACTCCGCCGTCGCAGCCTCTGCACCACCTGTCTGGCCTGCTCTCAACGAGGCACCCTCATCCGCTGCCCTCCTCCCCAAATCTTTCTCCCTCTGCCCCTCCACCTCCCTTACCAACTCCCGATGCCTTTCCTCCACCATCTTCGCTAACGTCTCCACAAATCTCATCCGCCCCTTCTCCTCCGCCGTGCCTTTCCATACAATAGTCAAGTTCTTGATCTCCTCCACCCGCCGCGTAGCCTCCTCCACCCCACGCACTTTCTCCTCACTGCTAGCTCCGCTCTTGGCCGCTAACAGCCCCGATATCTCTTCCCGCAGCTTCTTCAGCGTCTGCTGGCCCCGTTCCTCTGTGCTCACCTGCTCCGCTTTGCTACTACTGCTCCGATCGGGAAAGTCCGGCGCTGACACCGATAGAAACCCAGACGAAACCGAGATCTCGCTCGGCGGGAACACAAACTCCATCGCCTCCCCGAACGTCTGGATCACCGCCTCGAGCCGCGCGCGGACGAGCGTCAGTGTGCGCAGGTGCGAGATATACGATGGCTCGTCCCTTTCGGTGTCGTCCTCTGCGTTCTCGTTGACTTCTACCGCTGGTCCTGGCGTTGCAATGGCCACCGGCGACTTAGAAAAATCGCCTGCTGTCCCGGGCGTGGCGGCTCCTCCTCCTCCTCCGCCTCCTCCGCCTCCGACAAAACTTGCTCTCCTCGCGGACCTCGGGGTTATAGCTGTAGGCGGCACGAACCGATCCAGATCCGCACGGAGAGCCCCGCCCTCGCCTCCAAGCAGCGCCTCCGACAAGCCAAGCGTCTCGCCGCGCAGCAGCTCAACCTCATACGCGAGACGCGAGCCAGAGCGCAGGATGTCGTCCGTGAGCTGGCTGAGCGTCGTCGTAAGGCGCGTGGTATGCGCGTTGAGCTGGGTGACGACGGACTGCGCTTCAGTAGAGAGCTCGGCGAGGGGAACGGGTTTGCTGGAGAAGGATGAGCGCAGGGAGTACGAGGAGGAGGATGAGCCTTGAAGCGGAGGCAGCGCGGCGTTGAGGTACTCTGCTGCGTCGAAGGTGGGTGAGAGAAATGATTGCAGGAAGGGGTCTGCGGTATGTGCGGATTTGGGCTCGATTTTGGCCGGGGGCGTAGAGGTGCCGCCTGCTGCTTTGGAGGCGGCGCGGTTGTGCAGGGAGAGGCCGCGGCTGCGGGTGGTGGCCGCTAAGCTGTTTTGCCGGCGGCGGGGGGCTGTGGTTGACATTTTGCCTGCTCAGTGTCAAGGACGAGGCGAGATGTCGAATGGGTGCTGAATGGTTTGTGGTGAGGTGGGAAGCTGAAGATGATGGATGGTGAAGAGTGAGGTTAGGTGGCATGTGAGGTACTTGGATCTGCGGCTAAACGTAGTGTATCCGTAAGTACTCTTCTAATCCCTGCAAGAGCCGGCATCCTGCTCCACCAAGAAAGGTCCGCCAACTTGGCCCCCACGTCAGATCCAACTCTTCTCCCCACGACGCGTCTCCCCGACCCAGCTCACGCGTTTTCTCTTCCCAAATCCACCACAGCACAAAATGGACGACCGCTCGGCCACAAACCCGCTTCTCTCGCCCAGCGAGGAGCTCTCTGCACAGGAGCAGGAGGTGATTGACGAGTATGTGCGACTTGCGGACAACATGAAAAAGGTACGCCGGACGAATCGCGACCGCCAGGTCATGCAAACCCTTACCACAGGAGCGTGTTGCCTATGTTGATGCGTTCGGACAACACAGCTAGCCTCGATTCTCGATACCATGGCGGCAAATCCCACGACCGAGATCCTCGACGGCCTGCGCGATCTTGAGCGCAAGACGGCGCTGGTGTTTACGCTGCTCAAGACGAGCGTGTATAGCATTGTGCTGCAGCAGGAGCTGGACTGGGGCGACCAAGCGCAGCACTGAGACTCAAGGGACGAAGCCCACATAGGACGATCTACCGGACCGAAGAGCTTGACTACCTGCGTTCGCATGGCCATATCAGGACGATGGGCTCAACAGCCCCTTCCTCATCGAAGCCTTCCTCCACTGGCGGGTCTACTTCAGCTTCGCCAGCGCCCAGAGCTCCGCAAATCGCCACCTACGCAGCAAAATATCGTCTAGCACGCCAGGCTCTTTGTTGCCGCTTCAAGGGAATTGGTGTTGTTTGTTTTGACCAACGCCTGCTGCCTTTGCCTATGGACACGAGCAAGAGAACGAGACACGCAGGACGGTACAATAACAGGCACTCGCCCAGAAGGCAAGATTGCATAGTGACCTTGAGGAGCATTCACCAGACGCGACAGGAGCATGGGAAGCATTTGGGAGTGGGTGGCATGATGAGGCCGTCTGTTACAAGAGCGTATATACACATACGCTGTCTAAAGTGTAGCGCCGCCATAGTACACCTTCCGCGCATCGACAAGCTTCTGG
Organism: Ophiognomonia clavigignenti-juglandacearum; assembly: GCA_003671545.1. Classification (NCBI taxonomy): domain Eukaryota; kingdom Fungi; phylum Ascomycota; class Sordariomycetes; order Diaporthales; family Gnomoniaceae; genus Ophiognomonia; species Ophiognomonia clavigignenti-juglandacearum. The sequence goes on along the minus strand of PYFS01003882.1, from coordinate 50,213 downwards.
CCTCTGCCGAGCGCAATCTTCTCAGGATCGGGCTGGTTCATCAGAGCATCGAAGCAAGCCTTGACCGAGTTCATGGGGTTACGGGAACGTGGCATCTTGGCTGACAGGTCGGAGATGCCTGCTGCTCGAGCCATCTCGAAAAAACGGTGGGAGACTCTGAGGCCGAATCCTGCGAATGGAGGGGAGGTAATATTAGCATACTGAGACCTGGCAATGGACGTAGACCCCGATGTCCAACAAAACACATACCTGGTGGCCGCGAGAAAAGCTGCACAACAGTTCCTCCAAACTTGCCCTCCACATCTCCGTAAATCGTCCGATTCTCATACCTCCGAATCGGCTGCATGTTCCTGATCGCCGCAAGCTTCGCCTTGGAGTTCGCCGTCTCCGAGTCAACCGACTTGGCCTCGCCCATACCGAGCCGCCCGTTCTTGTCGCCCGCGATGGCCAAGATGTACGTGCTGCGGATCTTGCCCAGACGCGTCTGGTTCGACACATACCGCCGCACCAGCACCTTGGTCGACCGCAAGTACATAGTCAGGATATCGCGCGTCGACATGCCCGTCTGCCGCCGCAGCTCCTGAAACTGGCCCTCCGGGTCCATCCGCATGTCCTCCTCGTCTGCCTCCTGCTTGTACAGCCCCGCCACGCCGGGCACCTTGGCCGGCAGCCCGGGCGCGAGCGCAGAGTCGCCGCCGTCGAAGCCCGTCATGGCGTTGCGCTCCGTGAGGTACTTGTAAATCTCCAGCGAGTCGTTCCCGTCATCTTTTGAGTCGTCTTGTTTTTCTTCCCCTTCTTCCCATTCCGGCTTCTGCTCTTCCTTTGACGCCTTCTCAGCCTCCGCCTCCGCCTCGGCTTTATCAACCCCTCCCGCAGGACCCAGCACATCGTCCACCACCGCACCTGCCTCATTCATTGTCAGCCCCTCTCCGACCTCCTTCGCAAGCATCTTGCTCCGCATCTCCTCGTACATCGTCAACGCCTCGCTCATCGTAAACATGTCCTGCTTCGCGCCGTGCAACGCGCTCTGCTCGCGGACCCACTCCAGGAAGTCATCCGCAAACTCATCGGGCGTCATGAACCTCGCACTGGTATCCACGGCCCTCCCGCTGCGCTCGCGGCGGTCCAGCACGGGCCGCTTCGTCGCGAAGTCGTCCAAATAACCCGGCCGGTACGGGTCGTTGCGCATGCGGCCCTGCGTGACAATGTCCTCGACGCTGACGACGCGCTCGCCCATCGCAAGCGCCTCGAGCTGCTGCGGCGTATACTTGCGCTGCAGCGTCTCCACGTCCGTGTCGTCGTAGTCAGGCGAGGTGAGCGCCTTGTATTTGGTGAGCACCTCGGGCGCCTTGTCCGGGTTGAGGAGCCCCATACGCTTGGCGGTCACGTTGCGGTAGGGTGAGCGGTTTCCGCGCGAGCGGCCGAGGGTCGGCGGGGTGGTGTGGAAGGGGCGTCGTTGTTGGGGTTGTCGGGGGGACGCGGGTATAGAGGAGGTCGTCGTGGTGGTTGTGGTGGCTCCGGCGCGTGAGGTCTTCGCCGAGTTGGCTGCCAGTGACCTGCAGAACAGGCGACTGGCAGCTGGTGTTGCCACGCTCATGGTTGCCGGCGTGAGGGTTGAGAGCGCAGGCGGCTTCCCAATGGCGTGGGGGGCAACAGTGTGTGCGGGCAATGCAAGTTGGTGTTGATCGCAGCAAGCTCTCAATTCGGCATCCAAGCACTTAATTTTCCATGATGGCTGTCAGCGACCAGGGTCTGAGGCTCTGCATGGCTTGGCGTGTCGGGTATTACATCAGCAACTACCTATGTACTACTGCAAGTACATACTTCGGTACCTCCACGCTTGTCGCCCACCTTCCTCCACCTAACATCACCAACTTCAATTCCTCAAGCTTCGTCCCTTCTTCACAATGCCGTAAGAACGCCTTCTTCCTACAAGGCACCAACTCGGATCGCCGCAGGGGCAAGAGTGCAAGTATAAATCACAGAATCGGACGAGACGTCGGAGACAGTGGACCAATGGCCAGCGGTAAGACGAGCGCTGCCGCAATTCTGAAACGCCCAAGTTTCGATCCGCGCCCCCGACGACTGGCGCTGCCTGGTAACAACCTTCTCTCTCCTGTTTTGAGGCTTGTTAGGCCCGACGGGGCTTATTGTGTATCAGATCGCTCGACTGTCTGGTGATGGTCGATCTTGGACTTTGCTTCCCTTCCTTCTCTTTGTAAATAGCCTCACACGATAATCTTCAACATCACCATCATCACTGCCATCGAATCTGCTGGATCAGTCTGAGTTGCCATTCTCTTCTTTCCTTTCGACATTTGACGATACCCCTTTTTGTGCGCAACCCACCATCTTTTCCACTTGCAGGCAAGCCTAGCAAGCGCGCTCTCCCGTCCTCCGCCCAATCTACTACTACCGCCGTAATCAAACCACCACCACCACAATGGGTCAATACGACTGGTTCCTCAAGATCGGCGCGACACAAGAGGCCGTCAACACCCTCAACGACCAGCCGTACCTCGTCATATTGCTCGTCGTGGTACTGCTCGTCATCGCTCTGGAGATTACCCTCGCCTGGTACATCCACTACGCCACCATGAAGCCGGAGCAGAAGAAGAAGAAGGAGAAGAAGGGAGGAAAGGCCGGCCCGCCTGCGCAGAGGAAATAATAGACTATTTCGTTCGTCGCTTACTCGGTTTGGTCATTTGCTGCTTCTGCATTGGTCATTACGCTCCCACGCTGCTGCTGTCAGCGAGACGAACGTCTACGAAGCCGGCTGTCGGCGGATGTCGATACTTGGAGAAGGAGGGAGAGGAGGGGATTACGGCTGGCTGATGGTGCCATGCCATACGACTGACGAGGAGTGAATATGATGTTCGGCCCGGATGTCGACACGACCAGACTTGGAGGATGTGCCGGGCACTGGGCGACATTGTCGGTGCTGTACGCGGCCCATTTGTTGGATTACCGCGAGCTGGAGATGCTATGATGCACAGACATACAACCTTTGGCGTTCTTAGAAGGATTTGTTTTTGGTGGCTAATGTAGTGGAATACCAAGGCAACGCTGTGAGGTGTCTATTCTATATATATCAGCTACTGGCTGTAGTGCACGTAAAGACGTTTCTGGGTATCCATGCCCAATCAAGCCTGCATCTCTATACTCCCGAGGCCCCACAAGTTCAGATAAAAGGCTCCCGTTCTCTGAGAAGCCTCATCCTTGTGCTCTGCGTTGTGAGGATGGTGAGAAATTGCTTCAGACGACTGCGTATTTTGCCCGTGGAGCCCGTAATCACCGTCCTCAGCATCTACATATGGCGCTTCGCTTCCAGCCTGCTCAATCTCAAATTCGTACTCCTCAGTGCCACTGTATCGTGTATCGCCGACAGTCTCGAGCTCGTCAGCATCTCTTTCATCGGCTGCCACTTGGTCTTCGTTGGCGAAGCCTTCGCACGAGCGGTGTTGACAAGGCTCGTCAAACTCCTCCAGATCCGGATCCATGTAGTCCCAGGCACCGTCACTCATCAGATCATCCACTTGGTCCACCTCGAGATCGCTTTCGTAGTGCAAGTTCTGCTCAGGGTGTCCATGATGCAATTCGATAGGCTCTTCCGAAGGGGACCTGGGAGCGTCCTTTATACGAGCACGATCCACTTCATCGAAGGGCAGGTCATAATCCAGATATGGCGCAACGTTATCGCTGTATACTCCATATACATCGTCGTCGTTGTCCAACACTTGGTCCTCAAGCATCCAGTCGTCGTCCATTTCTTCATACTCCTGCTCAAAATCAGGATGTTCATGGTGCCAACGGATATGAACCTCCGGTGATTCGTTCTGAGAGTCTCCTTCGTCATATTCTTCCACGTCGTCCGCGAATGAGTCTTGGTGCTGCTGTAGTGCATCATCAGTTCCGTACGCTTCAGAAGGATCAGAGTCCATGTCATCGAAGGACAAGCCACGTTGTTGCTGTGACACGAGGTCATCTTCCATCCAATACACATCTTCTTCTTCGAAGGCTTCGGAATCGAGGCTTCGTTGACTGTCAAGTGAGCCTGATTCCTGCAAGAGTGCTGGGTCGATTTGACTGTCCGAATGGTCAGGCTCTGAGTACAGCAGGTCGTCCTCTTGCTCGAGCCCCGTATTGGGTTCCGTCTGCTGCTCCGAAAGTAATTCCTCGTCATAGAAATCACTGTGAGCTGGCAAATAGTCGTTCTGAGCCGGGTCTGACATGTAGTCATCATCATGATAACCGACACCATTCGGTGGCAGCTCATGGTCGTATAAGGACGTGTCGTCCGCCCACTGGAGAGATCCTGGCGCCTCAGCCCCATGTTGTGGCTCTTCTGGATTTTGGAAACGACCATCTTCGTCATTGAGCTCTGGTATATCGGCAGGTTGGGATCTGAATTGGTGGCTGCGACTCTGTGTTTTTCTAACACGTGCTGACCGAAGAATAAGTAAAAGCATCTGGTGATGCAGTTCCTCGACGGGGTCGATGGCCAGACTCTGGATTCTGATGCGAAGGTCTTCTGATGGTGAGCTGATGAGACCACCTAACGGCGAAGAAATGAGGGGAGCTATCTGAGCTCGCGAAACCACGTCCTGTGTACCATACCAGTCAGATGCGGACATTGTCAGTCATCATTTCTGAGCGTACCTGGAAGTAATGAGAACTCCAAACGGCCGGAGCAATGTCGAGAACCGTCGTAAACCCGGCGCGGTTCACAGTCCGCATACCAGCAATTCTCTTCTTCGACCCGAGGGCCAAGTGCAGACCGGTCTGCGTGAGGCGTTCCAGCCTCATCTTCTGGGCCGCTAATGGAAGGCTGTAGATGTGAGGGATTCCAAATATCGTCCGGAGACCGCTGGACGATACTTGAAGAGTGATGATCCTGGTCTGCCTGTGCTGGGGCGTTTTGACCACGACGCTGCTCGGGACCTTGGCTTCTTCAGTCCTGGGGGCTCCGAAAGTGAAGTTGCAGGACAAAGCCGAAAGATAGGCGCATGGTACCTGATCCAGGGTAATGAGGCCGCAATGCTGCTGGTGGTGGTGTACGGAATAGGGATAGAGTGATCGAGCGCCCTGCAGGCCATGGAACTGGTTGTACCCCCGCTTTAACTTCAAACCAAGTGAGTTCCACGCCTTGCCCTTGTCAGCGGACAGTCATTTCCAACAGCGAACATTCAAAGGCTCACGGGGAAAGCTTCAAATGCAGCGACGATCATGCGCTGAAGCTGCTCTCGTGAGCCGGTATCGATGGAGTCGGTCAAGCCAATGTTCAGCTCAAACTGGCAGGATCCTGCTCTTGTGATCCATAGCAGCCCGGCCTTAACTTGATCGCGTAGTTCTGCTGCAGTTGGAGCCTCTGAATATCGGTCGGGAAGAGAAAGGAGCATGGATATGGACAAAGTGAGCACGAAATTGATGTCTAGATGGCTCCAGATGCTGAAGCTGCCGAGATCAACAGTCGCCTCTTGGTCCATAGTTGCAGGGCTCCTGCTGTAGATGCGCAAATCTGTATGCCATCCAGAGCAGGGTCCCTCAACTGTGCAAGATACACAAAGATCATAGAACGTGACTGTGTTATTCCCGTTCTCGATATCGCTCGATTGTTGGGCGGTGCTCGAACCATGCCAGAGCAGACCCACGATCGGCGCGAGCGTGCTTCTGACAGCTGGTGGTTTTGAGATGCTGCAATGTGGCAATTGATAGATACGCCCAGGAGATTAGGAGATATAAAGACGGCAAGATACTCAGGCACTCAGTACTGTGGTAAGTACCTACCTAGGGAGGTACCTAGGTAGAGAAGACTTGGATGTCGGGATTGATAATGGATGCCTGGATGGTTGGTGAGCTCTGATGGAATTCGACTCTTGGGAAGGAAGGAGCAACTGCCAGTTGTGCACCGAGCACTTGCTTGTACTGTACCTAGGCATCCACGTACTCGACTACCTACCTAGGTAGTTACCTGGCTTAGGTACTCGCCTACCAGTTGACCTCTTCTCAGTTCACCTCGTGGTAATCTTCAAGATTACTTAAAGGTATCTAAGTCATCTTCATATTCCGGTGCGGACACCATCCCTCTCCCTAATCCACTCGACACTTCGAGCATGCAAAACTCCGTTCCAGCCCTTTGCTAGGTCCACTTGGACAGCATACATACGAGCTCTTCCGACTCGACAGTGTACTTAGGTAGTCTAGACTTGCTGTGGAGTATCCAGCTTTCCCAATGGCACACGTGCTGCGGTGCAAAGAGCACTAAGCAGTTGCGGCGTACATTCACCCCGACCCACTGGGCCATGGTTATATTTTTCAAGACCATCTTTTCAAAGTCATCATAATCATCCTCCCAGTCCCAGATCACACTCGAGTGAATGTCAGGCGAAGGGTGGGTCTGGCCCGGGCAGAGTAGCGTAGATTTTGAGTGGAGGGAAGAAATTTTGCTTTGGGCTCCGACGCGCAATCCGTTCCAACCCGATGATACTTAGTATTTAAACAAATTGAGAACGAGCGCTGTCGGTCGAGAATGGCGTCTTCTTAGTTCAAGCACCTTGAGATTCGGTCGAATTGTGACAGGTTTGCGTAAGACAAAGTGGGAAGGAATACTTAGAAGTTAGTTCCCGCTGTGTTGGCCAACCTGCCAACCCCGCACTCCCCCTTGCAATCGATCTTGCATTGCGCTCAAGGCGACAAATGTTCCTCGACCACCACCTGCAACTCGCTGTGACGAATGCAATAGTATCCAGACTTTGCAGACTCCGCAAAAATAAACCCCCCGACACATTGCCTTCACAAAGTTATCCACCAGACATGACAGACAATCATGACCTTGTCAGAACTCTCGCACGTTGGACAGACTTTGGTAGTCTTTCTAAGTAACCTGTGGGGCCTTCAACTTTATCTCCGGCACGCCGACGTCGAGGTCGCCATCCTCTTGTACATCACCTCAAAACTGCTGCCCCGGTTCGTCGAGCTGTCCGACATTTTTGACAAGATATGGCAGCAGCCAGGCAGCCTGGCCAACCCGGACTCGGCTATGAATCTCCCACAGAGCACAACGTCACCTCCGCCCTGGCTGCAAACAATTTGATACACCGCCTAAATGATTTGCACCGCAAGAACACCAATCGCGACAACGATGCCGCACGTCAGCGCCAACACCAGCCAGAGACTGTGGATGAGCTCGTCAAGAAAGGGCAAAACTTTGAGGGCAGTCCCAGGGCTGTGAGTGTCAAAGACCGGATAGCTTGCTTTCAATGGACATGGTTCACTTCCACAATGGCGACGGGCGGTATTGCGAACGTCCTTGCTTCGGGTGAGTTGAATCGTTGGCGACAGAACTTGGTATGTGCATGCCGACACTGACAAAATTACACAGTTCCTTTTAAAGCTCAGTGGCTCACTATCATTGGCCTCTTATTCTTCTTTTTCAACATACTCCTCTTTATCACAAATGTCGTGCTTCTTATAGCGAGGTTCCGTCTTCGACCGGGTAGTTTCCGGCAATCTTTCACGGACCAGGTCGAATCACTCTTCATCCCGGCTGCTGTGAGTTGTAGCGACATCGTGAGGCTTGCTTGAGGGAGATCGCTAACCAACACATCAGATCGTCTCGTATGTGCTCAGCTCCGTCCGTGACAATAACCGAAGAGATTCGCTAACTCGACTCGAAGTCTTGGAACGATATGCATCAACATCTGCCAATATGGCATCCCACACACCGGTCCCTGGCTGCTTCACACCATGGGGGTCGTGTATTGGATCTGGAGCGTAGTGGCCATCTGCGCCAGTTGCGGCGTCTACCTGATCTTATGGAGCACCTTGGTCTTCCCGATCCACACCATGACGCCGGTCTGGGTTTTTCCCGCCTACCCTCTACTCATCACCGCGCCGTTTGCTGGAAACCTGCTCAACTCGGCCGCCAAGGTTGGGATGATGAACGACATCGACGGCTTGCCTATTGCGATGGCCGCAGTGGCAGTCCAGGGCATGGGATTTAGTTTGTCCTTCATGGTCCTGTCTGCCTTTGTGTATCGGCTCATGACGCAAAAGCTGCCGCGAGATAACCAGCGACCTGGTGTCTTCATCTCAATTGGTCCGAGTGGATTCACGACGGCTGGGATCGGTGAGTTGATGCACGCCTCCCCTTGTTGTTCAGCTGGATTTTCGTGTTCAAGATCGAGCTGACTTACGTCGTGATCGTCTTTTGCAGTGCAAATAGCTGGTCTGGCTGCAGATTATCTGCCGGATGACTTCATGATGCCCGGAATGACATCCCACGCCGTATTCATCCTCAGGCTGATGTCCAGCATGATAGGCCTGTGGCTTTGGGGACTATCTCTCTGGTACGTTGTACAGTCACTGCGTATTGATTCCCTATTTCGCTTGTGTATAAGCGCTGAACGTGTCTCTTCCTATTCTTATAGGTTCTTTATCGTCTCAGTCGGGTCTTTTTGGAAATATGCGCGCCCCGAACACGAGGCCAAGGCGAGCTTTCAGATGACCTTTTTCTCGTTCGTATTCCCCAACACAGCACTAGTTACCGCCACATTCCAGATTGGGCGTACCTTCGCCTGTGTTCAGCTGGAGATCTTTGGATGCGTGATGGCTGGGCTGCTGGTTGTCGTGTGGGCGGTTGTGTTCGGGATGATGATACGCGGTATCTTTCAAAGGAAACTTTTGTGGCCTAAGGACGAGTAACAGTAATGATATTACGCAGAAGGTCGGTAGGCGCTTGACCAACCCAGGGAATATGGTCTGTAAATAGAGTACTGTACCTCACCGCTTGTTCCCACATAGCCATTTCTAGGCGCGATCCGAATTGTGAATGCGGTATTGTATATCGAGGTATAGACCGCTGTCGAGTAACCTTACCCATACACACTGTCAGCTTGTACTTTGCAGGAGGAAATGGTGGGTGGGTACAATAATTGCCAGTGGTGTGGGTCTATCAATATGTACTGTGTACATTGACAATCATTTGCATTTTGTGCATCCGTACGTGGAAGTGATGATCCTGTACTTTGTATGATATGTATGACGCTGCATGCGAACACGAAAAACACGAAAGCTAATGAACTTTGATATACATATCAAAATGTCCGAACATGTCTCTGGCTGCTGTGGAGGTCCGTGACACCACCAAACAGTGGCTAGTATCAACTCGTGTCTTCTTCAAACGCGTTGCCTTCGCCGTTTCCAGCTTGGGGAAGTGATGCTATGGTGGACTTTCAAGGTTGTCGCTTGTCACACAATCACATCACCACCAAGCTCTTTATTATGGTCGGCCCACAACTCACACCACCATCACATTTATCCTTCAACTCTATCCAGCACCAATTATCTGCCGTGCCGTCCTTCAGCTGCAAGCTGCCTGCAAGCTGCACTTCTTCCCGCCCTTGGCAACCCGAACGCACGCCCTGACTCAACCCCACTACCTAAGTTAGGTATCCCCATTGTCAGCGTTGGTATTGCAAACACCACAAAAAAAAAGTATGTAGAGAATCCCCGGCCGCAGCTGCAGCTAGCCATCACAGCTCTCTCTTGAGCTCGTACTGGACAACAAATGCCAGCATTATCTGGCTCACACCCCTCAACAACCCACATCTTATCATCACCGCTCACTCACTTACCGAGCCGCGCTGGATGCGGAGTTGTCCTTGCTTGTACATTGTAATAGCCGCCTTGCACTGCAGGTTGTGACGAGCGGGTCACAGCTACTGCTCACGTATTACGGAGACTTGTCCCGTCGATCCAAACCTGACTCCCTTGCTGTCGAACTGCTGCTACGCTCTTACTGCTGCTATATGACCTCCCTCGCAGCATCGCTTGTCATCTTGGATCGGGCTATGATGTGAGTTTTGCTTTTCGCCCCCTCTTCCTCCTCCTCCTTCTTCATTCTCCCTGTCTTAAAAGCGAGCAATGTCCCAGCTTCCTGTGCGCGAGTTCGGCCCACAAAGCCACAGCAAGCAAATTATACGAACAAGAGACAAGCGATGGCGTCGTTGTCTTCCAAGGCCCGTTGTGCCACCACTGACGACGAACTAATAATAGTGCATGCTTACGATAAGGACAAGAACAAGAGCACCACTCCTCTCCCAGCAGCTTCCACGTGCTTCAGCCCTGCAGCCGACCGCCACCCTCCGCCGCAGCGGGCCCCGGATCCCGATCGTCGCTGCTCTGCCCAGATACCCGAGCCACCTAAGTATCCACCCTCATCTTCTCGCTCAGCCCGCTCCCGTCTGCTACCTCCACTTCCACTTGCTCCTCCGCCAACGACCAATCCACACGACGCCGCCGAGCCCGACGACGAATTGCCCGACGACCTCCTGCTCCACACCGCCGCCGCTCCCTCCCTCCTCCCCGCCGACACACCCTTCCGCCGCCGAGTTCGTGACCTGCCGCGAGTGTTGACCACCAACAACACTGCCGCCTCTTCGAGCTCGAGTCGACCGCCTCCCTCTCCCCTGCGCCATGTCACTGCGTCGCGAGCCTGGCCCCCTCGCAGAGATTCGTTGAACGCACCGACGACGTCAGGGGTACGCTAGAAACCTTTCTCAAATCACAATCTACATCATTCTTGGGGCAGGGGGGAAGTTGCTTGCTGCGAGTGGGCAGGCGAAAAAGAAGGAGCACACACATTCCCAAGTTGTGTACGGCATCACGGTAAGCTAGAAACAAAAAAAGCAGCATAGCTAACGGAGAGTGCTCTGTCACAACAGGGGCGTTTCCTCGGCGGCAGCAGGAGCAGCAACAACAACAACAACAACAACAACAACAACAACAACAACAACAGCTTCCCTTCTCCAAGAACTCCATATTCGTACCTTCAAGCCCTGCAGGCCCCGTACCCATTACGCGGCCGCAAAATGGACCCCGTGAACATAGCCATTATTGGCGCCAACGGCGTGGGCAAGTCCTTCTTCATGCAGCGGGCGCTTAAGCTGTCGCAGCCGCCCAATCATGGCATTGTCACCTTCAACTGGACCGAGGCCGACGGCTCGCAACATACGGTTAATACCTTTGAGGTGGACCTCGAGGCCTTCGATCTCGAGGTGAACGAGCCCATTCGCTGGCCGCGGCAGGCCAACGGGCAGATGGCGCCAAAGGTCGATGCTACCATGGTGCTGTATGATGTGACGAGCAAGAACAGCGTCAATTTGCTGCCGCAGACACTTTGTTAGTAGTTCCTCCTCTGTGCTTGTTTTCCTATTTCCTGGTCTTGGTCCTCGAAAGAAAGAAGTTGCGATTGTTTGTTGTGTGTCGCATCTTGCGCGCGGTAGCTAATGTCTTTGTTCTTTTTTCCCTTCGCGCCAAACAGCTTGTCTCTCTGTCACGAATTACACAGCCGCCCTGGTTGCGACGAAATGCGATGCTGCTGAGCATGCCCGGGAGGTTGACGCAGCCAGTATCGCTGCTGCCTTTCCTACTGTGGCTGCGCATTTCAATACATCGGAGAGTGCTGTGAACAGCCAAAGAGATTGTTTACAGGCCATGTTACGACATGTCGTTGGTAGTCGAAAAGGTAAGATCATTTCCCGGGGGCCTGGGCTGTCCCGGTACACCGGTACAATGGGACCAGGACCAGCCCAAGATCCCAAGCGCCATTTCTGTTCCTGTCAGGGCTACCTAAGCTGTTATATTGGTTTAATTACCAAGGACAGGACACCCCAACTTCCATCCTAGGGTGGTTTTTAGGCTGCATGACGAGTCATATCTTGGCTGCTGGCCTGTGCCTGGGCCATCTTCCCGCCAGACCAGCCATCTTTCTCCCCCAAAATCTGTTGAGACTAACCCGTGTTATGCGCTAGCAGGTGACAGATCAGACGCCGCCGCCGCAGCTGCAGCCTCCCATCGCCGGCGCGCAGCCTCCGCCGCAAATCTGGAACTTTCTCCCTCCCCCGACCACATCACCAACATCACCAACAACTCCTCCACGCCCGCCAATGGTCGCCCGGGATCCAACCACAGCAAACACAGCCGCGCGAGCTCCGATCTCTCGCTCCTGCGAGGCTTCTCGTCGTCCGCCGCCGGCGGAGGCGCAACCAATGACGCATACATGCGCAACCCCTCAACCGCTCGCTCGCCGCGGGCGTACACTGATGCCGCTGCTGGCGACGAGGCCATGAACCCGACCGTGTCGACGCAGCTGCGCCAGACCGGCGTGCGGATTGATATCGGAGGAGGAGGGGGCGATCCGTTCAACGCGACGGACGAGTCCGAGACCGACTCGTTTCGGACGTCCGTCACGGATGATATGCCGGTGTTGCAGCGCAGCGATGACAATTGGATGGAACGTCAGGCCAAGTCCACGGGCGTCTCGTTCGACGAGTTGGTGGAGAGGCTGTTGGCGCCGCGTATGACGAGGGCAGACGAGAATTACGCCGATATCTTCCTTTGCTTGTACCGGAAATTCGCGTCACCGGGTCAATTGTTCACGGCGGTGTTGGCGAGGCTGGAGCGGGCGAAGGATGACAAGACCGCGCATTACCTCACCAAGAAGGCGACACAAATGCGCATTATAGAAGTAGTGGCGCGGTGGGTCTCATTATACCCCGGTGATTTCGCGAGACCCACGACCAAGAAGACTCTGGAGCGTTTTGTGGCACGACTGGCGACCGAGCCCGCCTTCCTCGCCGCGGCTAGCATGATGCGGGCGCAGCTGGAGAGTTGTGTGACAGAGGACGACGATACAGGCTGGGCACAGTCGGATGACATCGGCGAGGAGGAGAGCACAGAAAGACCGAATTCGAGCACCCAAGGCATGGAGTTTGCTACGTCCATGGAGTCTCTAACGATAAACGACCCATCCGAGTCGGACCTGCGCCGGCCATCTGCAGCTTCCGAATCGTCTCACCCTGAACTTGGCTCCGGCGAGACAAGCCACCAATACTTTACCTACGAGGAATACGAGCGCGAAGCGGCCAAGATGGTGCCGCAAGGCACCCTCCCGCTCAGCAAGATGCGCTATCACATCTTCATGGACCTCCCAGCCGAAGAGCTCGCCGAGGAGATCACGCGCATCGACTGGATCATGTTCAGCAGCGTGCGCATCCGCGACTGGGTGCGGCACGTGAGCCTGTCGTCGTCGGCGAAGGAGAAATGCCGCTCCCTGAAGAACGCCAACCGCCTCATCTCGCACTTCAACCACGTGGCCAAGTGGGTGCAGAACATGATCCTGATCCGCGACAAAGCCAAGCACCGCTCGCCCTGTCTCGAGAAATTCATGATCATCGCGCACAAGCTGCGCAAGCTCAACAACTACAACGGCCTGGGCGCCGTCGTCGCGGGCCTGCAGAACGCGAACATCGCGCGCCTGCACGCCACGATGCAAGGGGTGCGGCCCGAGGTGTGGAAGCAGTATCAGAGCGCGGAGAAGCTGATGCTGCAGACCAAGTCGTCCTTTGCGTACCGCCTGGCGTGGGAGAACAGCCCGCTGCCACGGATCCCGTACATGGCCCTGCATCGCAAGGACTTGACGGCCGCCGAGGAGGGGAACAAGACGTTGGTGGGGCCGAACGGGGACAGTGTGAACTGGAAGAAGTTCGAGATTCTGGGCGAGATTCTACTGCCGATTATGAAGAGCCAGGGGGCGCCGTATTCGAATTTGAATCGGCCGAATCAGGCGTGTCGGGAACTGATTTTGGATTGTCGGATGGAGTTGGATGAGGATGTGAGTTCCTACCTGCTTTTCTTCTCTCCCCGACCAAGCTAGTGGAACGAAATACTGACCTTGTCATCCAGGCACTCTATCAACGCAGCAAGACCTTGGAGCCCAGCCCAGGGGTAGCAAGCAGCAGCACTTCAGACCTGAAGAAAAAGACCCTTGGCTTCTTGAAGGGAGGCTAGGCGTGGGAAAAGGCGCAACGGGCACGGCGGGTACAGGGCAATGGACAACATTTTAGACTCAAGGCAGCATGGAGACTCAACCTGGCTGGCGGGATTTTAATACCGAAGGGACACATCATCGATCATACAAAACATCATCATCATCTGGTAGATATGGTTCGCCGGGGAAGGAAGAGGCGTCGGATCATTGTGTCATGATCATGTTTTGTATGTCTGTGCTAGCTTTCTGCGTTCTGTATTTGTACTGCGTAGAGATAGCGTGCTCGGTAGCAAAAATCATCCTCTTCCTCAACAAAGAAATAGTGCGATTTTGGCTCTTGTATTCCGTACAGGGTTTTCGTCGTTCACCGCCAGGCCGGGGCATATCACCTCTTCCGCGCGCAGGAAAAAAAAAACCGGGGGCGTAGCCTTACGGTTTAACGCGCGCCACACGGCAGCTTGACTTCGGAAACGGCGGTGGTCAGGTGTTCGATTCATGATTTGATTCTAGTTTTGAGCACTTCCCCGAGGGTGCCAGTTTCACTCTCCCCCTACCGAAGCCCGGCCTATGCGCTGGAGTCTAGGTTGAAAGGGGGTCCCTAGTGTCTACTTCCCAAATCAAATTGACGGGCCTGGAGTCTTGGGTGGTGTCGTACTTTTTTTTTGGGTTTTTTTTTTTTTTGGGGGGGGGGGGGGTTTGAGTTCTTGTGTGAGCAAGCTTCCTGGAGAGTTTCTGAGCACAGAGGATAAAGGTGAGTAAGAGCGATGGGGAGTTTCCCGGCTGTGAAGCTGCGGATGTGACGTGGTAACAAGGCCTGCTATACCTGTGTGGGTATCGAAGGAGCGGATTCACCGTGGGAGGCGGCGGGCAAGTTTATCGTATGTTCCAGGGCCATGATGCACGTGTGTGTGTACTGTAGGTGTGTGCAGTATTAAATTCTCAACATGACTGCCGTGGGTAGTGACCTCCAGGGCGTCTGGTATCATTTTGTCTAGGCACACGTTCCGCACCAGAAATGATGAGAAGAAAACGAGCTATCAACAGTCACTCGGGCCCCATTAAGTTCCCACGATCTCCCATCTAGCCATGCTTTGGCTTGAAGTGTACCTTCACCCTGAAGCCCCAGACCAAAAGAGAATATATCGCCCGCCCAAGAGGAAACATGTCCAGAACACCTTGCCAAACAAAGGAATTAAAACACAAGATACCTGGACCGTGGACGTCGGAGTGACCGGCGTAAGAGGTTGACACGAGTGAAGCCTCCGTCCAAGACTCCCCTCAGCTTTTTATCCCGAACGCCGTCATCGCCTCAGACCCAACCCAACGCCATCCGCCTCATCAGTAGCAACCCTCAACAGCGCCATTCCATCCTCCCCTCCACCATCCCGCGCCTCAAACCTCAACCTAAGCTTCTCATCAAGCATCTCCACCAGCCGCTCACTATATCGATCCAGCAGCCCACTCAACACCGGCTCCGTCACCATCACCGGCGCACGCTCCGCAACCGCCGTGGTCATCAACCTCAACTCCGCCTCTAGCTCGGCCAGCATCTCTGGTGCAACAACGCCCGCCTCAGACGCCGCAAGCTTCCCGCGGAACGCACGAAGCTGGCGGACCGTTTGCTCCGCCGCCGCGTGCAGGGTGTTTGTGTTTGCTGCGCCGTACGAGCCGCGGAGGTTGATGGCGCTGGACTTTTTGCGCGCCATCGTCTGCTGCGCTGTGGGGATGCTAGCGAGAACGGGCATGGAGGGGCGGCGTTTGAGGAGGCGCGTGGAAGGCGGGCTGGTGTCGGTTGTGGTGGGACTGCCGGAGCGGTTGGAGGAGGTCTGCCGTGAGGAGGAGGGGGTTGTTTCTTCGGCGAGGCGGAGGCTGACGCTACTAGGAGACTCAAAGTTGGGCGCGGTGGGGGTCTTGAGCGGGGAGGATGTTGTAGAGGAGGAGGAGAGGTTCTTGCGCGATTTGCGGTGGTGGAGGGTACGTGGTGGCGAGCGCCGGCCGGTGGTGGGGGAGGAGGACGGACGTGGAAATTCGGCGATCTCGGTTTTGGAAAGGACACGGCGGAAGGGTGGGCGGTTGGAAGTGAGGGATGTGTCTTTTGTGGGCGACGGAGACCTACTCGTCCCTTCCGTGACCCCATCTCGCAGATCAAGGTCCCAGACCATGATGGTACCGTCACATCCCACGCTGACGACCTTCTTGGTTCCCTGGCCACCGTCCACCAGGACAACACCGTTGATAGACTCGGTATGTCCCCATTCGCGATCCATGAAAGCGCCAGTGGCGGCGTTGTATATCCGTACCGACTTGTCTGTGTTTGACAGCCCAAGCAGAAAGGAGGGTTCATCTTGTTGGGCTGTTCCAAAGACGAGGGAGTCGAGCACGGCGGTGTCCGAGCCATTTTCATCCGTGCACTTGAAGCCACTCAAAGCTTGCCCGCTTTCAAGGTCGGAGTGGTATACAGACCTGTCTAACGTGGACACGAATAGCGACTTGCAGTCGGGATCCATGGTCATGGAGTTCGGAGTGGCCTTGAGCGCGATAGATCTGCAGTGGATTGCAGCCACGCTGTTGGGATCGTCCTCTTTGGACACAAGCTCGTGGATCTGAATAGATCGGTCCATGGACGATGTGATAATCTTACCATCTGGTGAGAAGATGAGATGCGTTACCCGAGCTGGAAACTCGAGAGTCTGCAATAACTCGAAAGATCCAGTGGCTGTGCGATGGAACAGCTGCAGGGTCCGATCCCGACCGCCCGTAGCGATATAAGCCCGTGAAGCCGTATGGTGAACAGCAATGTGAGTGATCTCCGACGTATGCGCCTTAGTCTCCAATAGCAGCTCGCGCGTTGCAAAGTCTATCACTCGTAGCACGCCGACCTTGTCGCCTGCTGTAAAGATCTTGCCGTTGGTGTCCGCCCCCACCACGCATAGCTGGTTGATGGGGTCGAGCTCATTGCCTGTATCGACTTCCTCCACGACGATGGCAATGCTCTCTTTGACACAGCCGTTGAGGTCCCAGAGGAGGATCTTACCAGAAGCTGACCAGGTGTAGAAAGCAAGACCGGACTGATCCGTGTTAGCGAGGGACTGTACACCCAGCACGGGGTCATTCTGGCCAGGCAGCGTGATGAAGACAGCGCCCTCATCAGATTCGTATGGAAGCGTTCCCGCTTTCCAGACGTTGATGGAACGATTCGAATCCAAAGTCACAAGCTGGTCTTGGACAAATCCCATAGCATTGAGAACGACCGAGCCTGGCTCGTTGCCTATTACCACGCCGATAGCGCAGTCCAGAAGTCCCTCAACGTCGAGCCTTGCGAGTTGACCATTTTTGCCGCCGATGAAAGCCACTGGTCCATACCGGGCGCAGCACGTGATGCCGTATTCCATCAGAGTGACCTGCGTGAGCTTGAGCTGCCCTGAAGTATTGTCTAAGAGACATACGTCTCCGGCTTCAGAGCAAAGCAGAGCATTGCTCTCATCTAAAGCCAGGCCGGTTGTAAAGGTCGTATCCAGCAAGGACCCAAGCAGTGCATTTCTCCCCGGTAGTGTCTTTTGTGGCGTCAACCGGCCCATATCTGCTCCAATTTTCTTCTTCGTAGGCGAAGGCGGTCGCTGAACCTCCTCCACCACTTTCCAGGCGCGCACATGCCGCGTCCCGAAAGTGACGAGGTTGTTACCAAGCCAAAGCATACCAGAGATCGCAGATGTGCACCGGCTCTGCTGGAACAGTCTCGCGGCGCCGGTGAGAGGATCAATTTTCCATACGAAGAGGCAGCCGTCGTTGGCCGTGCCGAGTGAGGCGAGGAATTTCCCATCCGGGGACCACGCGACTGCCTTGACGCCAAAGCCATGCTCGCTGATGGACACGAGAGGCCTATCCGAGGAGTGATCCTTGACACTGAAAATGAGTACCCTCGGTGCGTAGCCTGTTTCTCCCACTGCAAGGAACCTCCCATCCCTGCTCAGAGAAATACACGTCGCGGCTTTTATGCGCTCACGACTCGTCCAGGTCTTCGAGGCCTGCGAGTCGTTGTAGTCAGGGGAGGCAAACAGCGACTCGCGAGAGTGCCTGGTGGTACGGTTTTTGGCATCATTTGCCTTTGGGGTTGGGGTGCCGTTGCTGTTGTTGCTGGGACTGGCGGAGGACTGTGAGAAGGGCGGGAGTTGGAAGACCGGAGCGGTGGTAGGTCGTGCTCGGTAGAACCGCTGGGTGTACTCGGAGCCGTCCAGGTCGACCACCACGACAGCGCCTCCTGCTACGTAGGCGAAGCATCGACCTGCTGTGTCGAAAGCGGTAGGCGTGGTGCACGTTGTTCCAATGACGCGCTTGAGCGACAGGCGGGGCTCGTAGGTGCGATTATTGCGGTTTGGAGAGCGCGTAAAAGCCTGAAAGAGGGACGTGTTTGAGGCGAATAATTTCAGGCGATTCGTGGGAGTCGAAGCCATTCTGAGGCTGTCGTCTTCGTATTGCCTGTCAGGCAGTCACAGAGAGGGGCAATGATAATGCTGGCATCAACATGCTTGAGCGTAGTGAGGAAGCAAGATACTCAAAAGTCAAAATCCAGGGTCTCGAGCAGAGGATGTCTCGGGAAACTTCAAAGCCCCGGGCGAAAAGAAAAGAAGACAATGAGATTGTGATGAGAGCTATGCTCGACGTTAGCCAGATGCCGACATAAAGAGGTAAGTGCACGATGATGCTTACTGAAAAAGAGACAAAACGAGTCTCTCTCAAATTACAGGCAGGCGTGTTCGCTCGATGAGGTAGGTGTCGTCTCCAGCCCAACGCCGAGCTGATAAGTCAAGATCAGTGTCCGAACAGCACTCCAACTGACCCAAAACAAGAAGACTCCAAACGCGTAAACGCCTTGTCTATAGTACGGTACTGTGATCGCCGTCCCTTTTCTCTCTACCTCTTCATCACTTTTATGAGACAGCCCCGGTGAAATAAGGGGTCTGTGCAAACCGTTCGTCGAGGTCAGAGTCAAATCAAGGATCCTCGCAGGGATGGCTCTGCTAAGTCAGCCGCCTATTCCCAGCTAATGTCAATATTAGATATGAGTTGCAGATTATCTCAGTGATAGCTATGGGGTAGGTACCCATGTATCATTCGGCGACGTACGGAGTACAGTAGCTTGAGAACCAAGGGTCCCAAGTAGCATGTACTGAGATAGGATATCAGCCCACAAACTGTGGTTCACGAAGTACATTGTGAGTATTTTGGCTTGTTGATGCTGTGCTATCTATCATTATACTCCGTACATATGCACAGGTATATAACTAGCTGCGTGCAAGTGAAGTGCACAGGCCCAACTGGTGGATTTCCAAATACGCCTGTCACTAGTGTGGTTCGGAGGATTGGATGTTGGAACGTACCAACGACCAACTCATCAAGCGGCGCGGCCGCGCAGTCGCAGCACTTCTACTACACTCGGCTGTGCAATACGGACTATTACCAACGTTGGTCCAAATGTCCGACTTATTGACACCTCGGAGAATAATCGTGCAATCGACTTGGGGAATGATTGACAGATCGGCAAGATCACCGAGCTATGTTTGTACGGCTGTCCCTTGCCCAAACATCCCATATCGAGTACAGGACTTTAACGCATAGTCGGATCGAATGTTGTGATGAAGATGCCGCTCTTGTTTGAGGGAAATTGGCAGAGTTCAGTAACGAGTGATTATGAGTAGTGCCCAACGTAAACGCCACCAAGAGCGGCATTACACTCCGATCACATCTCGACTCTACAGTAAAAGCTGAGACAACTTCTTGGCCCTCTTAATCCGCTCTTCCTTCTCAGAAGCCAGCCTCGGGCTGTACTCCTGCACCTCGTCATACCATCCCCTCCTCCTAGGCGCCTCGTCCCTCTCCCTAACCCCCGCCTTTGCCGCCCTCGCCCCCGTTTCCTCCTGGCGCCACCTCTTCGGCGGTTTCTTGCCTAAAGCCGCATAATGCTCCCAAATGCTGACGCCACGGTTATGCCAGCGCCGCTGGCGATCCTCCTCCTCCTCGGGATTCACGTCCCACCTTGACTTCAAAATCCGCCGCATCGCCTCGGGCGACACCTCGAACTTGTTCGCCAGCACCGGGAGCGTGTAGGTCTCGGGGAACTGGTCGTGCAGCGCGCGGATGCCGTTGAGTGCGTCCGGGGAGAGCTTGCGCCGGGGCCGCCACCCTTCGGGAAACTTGGCTTTGAGGGCTTCTTTCTGGAGGGCCCAGGCCGGCTTGTTCTGTCGGCGTTCTTGCTCGGCGCGGCGCTCGGCGAGTTCGCGTTGCTCTGCTTCTTCTTGCTTGGCTTTGTCGTGGGCGACTTTGCGCTCGGCGCGGGCGGCGGCGCGGGCTAGCTCGATCCTTCTGTGCTCCTCTTCGAGCTCCCGGACTGAAATGGCTTCCGGGTCTTCTCCGTATCCTAGAGCCGGATCTTGTGGGACGACCCCTTCCTGCACAGGTGCTTTTCGCCGTGTCATGTTCTTTTCTGCCTTCCCCTTTGCTTCTTTTCCTTTTGAATCTTTGGCTGTCGTTGTCTTGCTCTTCTTTTCCCCCGGCGCTTTCACTGCTGCTGACTTCTTCGAGTCTTTCGCTTTGCCAGCCTTCTTTGGCTTCTTCTCCTCCGTAGCTTCGATGTCCGGTGTCTTGCGTGGCCTCCCCCTGCCTCGCTTGGTGAGCTTGAGAGGTTCCAACTTTCCACTCGCCCTTTTTGCCTCTGCCGCAACTTCCCGAGAGAGCATATCAACATCTCCCATATCCAGCGGCGCGACGTCGAGCGAGACCGTGGAGGCTTCGCCCACGGCAGCGCTCAGCCCGTCGTCCTTGCTGGACCCAGTCTGCTGTTCCTCCGCCTGTACCGCCGCACTCGTAGCCGCGTTTCGGATGAAATGGTACGGCAACCCGGAAACAGCAGGCCACTGTCTCGCGCGAGCCTGGTGGAGCTGCCTGCGGGCCTCGTGCCATGGTGCGGATCGCGCGAGGTTGTCGTTCGGAATGTGGACTTGAGCGACGCTGCGAACGAATGTGCGGAGTGCGGTTGTGCGGCAGGAGCATGTTGACGCCATTGTTGCCTGTACAGCCGCCCCTTGGTCGGGTGTGTTGGAGCGGGGGTTGTTTAGTCGTGTTGACCTCCCGAGGAGCAAAAAAAAAAAAAATGAAAAATTGACGCGCTGCAATTCCAGCTGGTGGATTAGCGCGTAGAGTGGGGCCGATGCGGAAGCTGCCGACGCTAAGACTGGGCCCCTGTAGATGCTCAGTCAGCATCTTCAACGTCTCCTGTATTCCATTCGATCGTTGCACGAGAAGGTAGAGCAACTTCTTCTCAACATCCTGGCCCCTCCTTTTCAATTCAAGTACGCAGGTACCCCAGTCCGAAAATCTGCTTTCATGACTTAATCTATGGCCACATCAATCCGCCCTGCTTTGCAGGATCCAGGATGAAGAGAAGACATTACAATCTATGTCGTCCAGGACCATGGAGTCAACGATCGACCGGACTCAAGCCTGAGACCTCGAGGCGCCTTGACTGGTCACGCTGTACCCAAGTCGCTATTTAAAGAACGGCTATCCATAAGGCTGTCACTCTGAAGGAACGTACACTGGAGCCAAGGTAGAGAATGCTTTCGATTTGGGTAAGAAGCACTTGTTCTGAGATGCTTATATGAATCCCACGTGTTCATCTGGAATACGTCTACCTAGGTAGCTATTCATGTTCTAGTGTAGAAGTCTTCCAAAGGACAACACTTGGCCCCAGCTATAGCTCACATCCTCTGAAGTAAGGATTGACGATCACGACTCTGAAGGAAGTGCGTCTCCATAAAGCTGGGAGTACCGATGAAGAGCTCGCATCGGAAAATGAAAGATGTAGTTGTGGTACAAAATCTGACTACAGAAAAGGTCAGCAAGGGAAACTCAAGCAGGCCGTGGTTCGCGGCGCCTTACGTCGTCATAATTCCACAACCGACACCCTGCTCCTGCGGCCACTCCCCGTCCGGCTTCTGTCTGCTCAATATAAGCTTGACGCCTCTCCTAATCGGCTCCTGGTGTGGGTACAAGGCATGCATGAGAGCAAGGCAGCACCAGGCCGTTTGGACAGTGTGTGATTCCTCCGCCTGGGTATAAACGCGGTCGACGAGTGACTTGATCGGTCGGAGATGTCAGCTTTCCTCGCTCACTGCATTTTGGTTTGCACACGCTGGGGAGAAGAAAAAGACCCACCTGCATCGTCTCACCCCACCCCCCATCCACCATCTGCTTCGCAATGAGAAATTCACACCCCCGTCTCACAGCCTCACAATTCCCATACGTTCTTCCCTCCCCATCCAGTGCCTCAAGCGCAAAATACGCACCATACGCAAACGCCACGCCCCACTCGCCCAACCAGCTGCCGTCGCGCCTCTGAGCTCCGATAATGAAAGCGATCCCGCGATCGATAGCCCGCTGCACCTCTGCGGCGCGATACCGGTCCTCCTCATCGCGGAAAGTTTGTAGCGCGGTGACGCCCGACGCGGTGCACTCGACGTAGTCGTACTCGACGATGGCTTTGCCGAAGAGCTCGGTCCCATTGAGCGTCTCGAGCCACTCGCCGGCTCGGCGTGTCTCGAAGCTGCTGTAGCCGCCGCTGGGGTTCTGGACTTGGAGGAGATTATCGATCCCGAGACGAAGCTGGGCTGTCGTTCCTGCGCCGCCGGGCAGCTTCTCCTCTCCAAGTTGTTTCCGGGCGAGGAGCAGCGCTTTGAGCGCCTCGCCAGTGCAGTCACTGCACGCCCAGCTGTGGTACCTGGTCGTGAAGGGGAACCCGCCTAGCCGGCTGCAGTGGTTCACAGGAGGGGAGTTGGGGTAATCAGTGAGATGCTGCTGCGCTGCGAGATAGGCGTAGCCTTTTCTCATCACCGCGCGCAGCTCCGCGTCCTGTGCAAAGCCCGCTTGAGCAAGTGTCTGCAGCGCCAGTGCCGTGTCCCAGGTGTGGCCGCCGTGAATGCTTTGGGATTGGCCGCCGAGGGCGTTCATGAAGAAATACTCGAGGCTGGCTTCTTGCATGCGCTGGAGTCTTGTTGGCTCTTTACCGCCACTACTTTTGCTGCTCTTGACGGCGGCGTGGATCGAGATCATGTTTAGACAGGCGTCGATGACACAAAGCCCTGTCGAGGCCGTCTGGTCGTCCGCAATGTGAATCAGTTGCAGAGCCTTTTGCTCTGCTTTGCGAGCAAGGGTTTGCGGGCGAAGGAAACGAAGCCAAATGTTTGTTAGAAGCCAGTTGACCACCAGCAGCACCCATGACTTTTTGATCTGGCGCTGGTACGAAAGGACCGTCGTCCTGGAGGCTCGGAAGTCGAGGGGTGTGTCTGATTTGACGAAGATCTCCTCGCGTATCGCATTGAGCATCGGATTCGAGGGGCAGCTGAATTTGTTCTCCCAGAGGTAGGTCATTGGGAGGTAAATCTGGCGAGGGAAGCAGTACCAGCGCCATGGACTGACTGGGAACCATGCGGGTAGAAGCCTGGTTTGTGCACTTCTCATCAGCTCTCTTCCAGTCAATGCATTCGGTGAACGGCCGTCCAAACATTTGCCAGCAACCAAGAACAAGGCACTCACCACATCTCCGGCGGGTACGGATCCGACCCCTCCCACCCATACAGCCCCAAAAGACACAACCAAAACTTACCCCAACAAGGCATATACGCCGCGCCGCCAGACCTCAAAATATACTCCCTCGCTCGCATCATTCTCCCACCCGCAGCTTCGACGCCCAGAAGCCGCAGCGCCACATACATCATCAGCGTACCCATCAGCGTGCTCTCACTCTCCCTCCCGCGCGGCATCTTCTGGTCCAAGTACGTCGGCCACCCACCATCATCGTCGGACTGGATCGCAAAGGCGTGTGATGCTAACGCGATTGCGTGGGACTCGGGGATAGTGGTGTTAGTAAGGTACCATGCGATGATGAGCATGGGGGTTACGAAGAAGATGCAGCTCAGGTCCGCGGTCCAGCAGCCGGCGGGGGATTGGAGGCGGCTGTGGAATAGGGCGGCGCGGTGGACGGCGTCGGGGATGGTAGTGGGTGCTGTCGTGAGGGATTCTGAGGGCCTTTGTGGGAGACCTAGGTAGGAACGGGATATTGGGTCGAGGGGGGAGGTCTTTCGCTCGGCTTGGGTCTTGAGGTATCGCCAGATATGCCGTTTGGGCTCGTCGTCGTCGTCTGTACCCCCTACCATGAGACGCCAGCCTTCGAGATCTGTCTCCGCAACGGAGAAGGGCCATTTTGGGCAGGGCTTGTTTGTGGGACCGAGGACATCGTGGACTTTGAGCTTGTATGTCTGCGTTGGCGTCGTTTCAGCCATAGTGATGCTGTGTCTCTTTTCTCTTCTCAGCGAGTTGCAAATTCAGGACTTGTTGCAGCAGGCTTTGATAGAAAGGGGCATCTTCTTCCAAAGTCACCAACGAGCTACTTATCCTTCTATTCTCCGAGCAACACATCACCCGCAATGATTTTGTTCCAAGCACAGACTATTTGCCCACCGACAGCTGCGCCCGAGCAGTCGATCACCACCAGATTGGCGTTCAAGTGACACCTCGTGTCTCGATATATCACTAGACGCTACCGCATCGCGACAGTCTTTCGATAGTATCTGGATCATCAAAATTGACGATCTTGATTTGTACCAACCGGCAGTCCGATTCTGATATCCGGTCATCCCTAGGTACAGAAGTGGCTGCGGCTCTGAGTTTCACGAGCAGAAATCATCGACGCCTCCAAGCCAAAAAAGCTTTAGCCAACATATCTGAGGCATCCAATCGCCTTTTAGCTCATGCAAGACATCATAGATATGATTTGGGTGTACCCGTGGAGGTTGCAGTAGACAACGAGGAAGGGAAGGCAGTGGGAGCACAGCAGAATTCTCTGCAGCCTTCACGGGAAGACATATAAAACAGTCGTGAAGGCTACTGTAGCTATTACTTCGTTGAGAATAATATGTCTCAACCGTCCCCGATTCTCTCAGCGCTGCAGTTGTGGTGCGTGCGACTGGTAGGTCAACAGCATCATGGCGCTCACTACTCTTTTTGATAGCATCATTACTACCAGCCCACCGTTTCGTCACATTCTCGCGCTTCTCGTGCCTCTCTTATTTCTCTACCGCTTCCTTTCCAAGAGCCACCTCACCAAGCCCCCAGTTCCCTGGGTAGACGCATACAGATTGCCCATTCCAGGCTTCCTATCCTCCATTAGAGCAACCTACGACTTTTCTCACATACTCCAGAAGGCCAACGACCAGGTGAGCGCCACTTCAAAAACAAAAATGTGGGTGTTTAGCTCACAGTGTTCTCCCACAGCATACCTCAGCAAACCAAACCTGTATCATCAGGAATCTGATCACAGGGCCCATAGTCATCCTCCCTCCGTCATACTCCAAATGGATGATCGCGCAGCCTGACCACGTTCTCAATCGCCACGCGGCGCAGCAAGAGCTCGTTGCTGCGCAGGAGCTCTTGTGGTATGCTTCGACTCCATTCGAGTCGGCTTTACACGGCAAGGAGCCGTTGAAGTGGTTGGCGGCGCGGGTAGATGCGCAGCAGGACGATCTGATGCAGGAGATCGAAAATGAGTTCCTCGAAGTGTGGGGCAGCAGTGACCAGGATTGGAAGCAGGTGAAGGTGTTTGAAACGCTTTTGTCTGTGGTGAATCGGATTGCGTGGCAGTTGGTTGTTGGAAAGGCCTTGGGTAAGTGCATCCTCGAGCCGTTCACTATGTCGATATCACGCTCATTGGTAACACTTGTGACGTCCAGGCCAGCGCAAAGACCTATGGCGATTAGGCCAGTACACCATCATGGCCTGTTTTGTAGTAGGCCGTCTAAGCGACTGTCTACCTTCCAGTCTCCGCCGTTCCGGGGCCTTAGCAACGGGCCTTCCGGTACGGTTTCTATTCTGGCGCTTGAAGGCCATTCTTCTGCCATCTTTGAAAACTCGCATGGCAGCCCTCAACGCTGGAAAAGACATAGAAGGTACCGATTTCGTCTCATGGGCCGTCGCTCACGAGCGGCAGACACAGGGGATCACTGTCGTGGACGAGGAGATGGCCAACAGAGTCTGCGCGATGGCACTGCAGCTTATCTTTGCCACCACGCACAACGTTGTGATGACGCTGGCCAATACGCTTCTACTGCTGGTGAGCTCGCCTTCTGACCGTGGCTTCATGGAGACTCTCAGCGCCGAAGTCAAGGCAGTGGCGGCAGAGTCTGGACAGAGACCATGGACAAAGCAGGCCATTGGCCGGCTTCGCGGTCTCGACAGCGCATTGAGAGAAAGCATGAGGCTTGTTCCGATCTCGATGGTCATGCCTATTTGGAGCGTCGAGCAGGATACGGTGCTCCCAGCTATGGTCGACAGCAGTGGCAAACACATAAGCTGCCAACTAACGCTGCGCAAGGGAAGCAAAGTGTCTATACCAGCCTACACGGTCCAAATCGACGAGAAGGAATTTCCTGATCCTCTCGACTACGACGCACTCCGATTCGTGGACTCGGCGAAGCCACTCACGACTCCATGCACTGGCTTCATGGCTTGGGGTATCGGCCGCACGGCGTGTCCCGGGAGGTACTGGGCTGCGATGGCGATGAAGTTGATATTGGCGGTGGTGGTGTCGGAGTATGAAATTGAGCATGAGGAGGACGAGGAGAGGGAGGGGTCCGGGCCCGAGGTGGAGGTGGAGGTGAAGGTGTGGCGGATGGGACCTATAGAGATCCCTAATACGGCTTCGAGGCTGAAGGTCAAGAGGAGGAGGAGGGCGACACAAGAGGGAGACCACAGGTAAAGCAACTCGTACATGCGATGAGCCACATCTGCTATGAGCACAAGTACTTTGTAGATATTGTACTATCATATGTAGGTACTACTAGTACTAGTAGGTGACAAGGTTCGTACTTGCTCCTAAATAATACCAAGGTAATATGCAAACTACCCCGACAAGGATCCCCCTTCCAAGCCGCGGCACACACATGTGATCGTCACCACATTTGGTATCGAGTAATGTATTATACACTTCTGAAGATGCAGTTCTCCTCCATCTTCTCTGGTGTTTATTCCCGAGGTCGTAAGCGCTCTGCTCCGTATATATCAGACTGCGAGTTGGTCTTGATATTGGTCCTTTCTATGCTATTATTAGATACTTGTTGCTACTTCATGTGTTCTTGCTCCCAGCGTCGTATATAGACTTTGCCTCGATTTGCCACTCGCCTTCTTCGTACAATCATCAACATGTTCTCCTTTCTGAAAGACAAGCGTGATATGCGGACAGTATGGGGATACACATTCGAATGGACGCCTCAGCATCAGACCAAGGAGCAAATGCGGCCCTTGACATTCTCCTACGACGTACTGGCCACACAATGTCTGGACCGGCTAGACGAAATTAGTCCTCCTACCGCCACCAAAATATTACCTCCTCCCACGGTAGAGACCAAAGGAGACCCTCAAAGTGAGAAAGACCAGGATGCGACCCCCAAACCACCACCCGCCCCTCGTCGCGACCTTTACGCCCTCCTTATGGCCCACCACACTACCGACCCGCTCCTATCCGCCCTACACACCCAGCTCCACACTCAACCCCCCTGGGCCGACTGGGACCAACTCACCCGCGGCCAAGCCGTCTTCTACCGCGTAAGTTCTCCACTAAACGTCAGTAACTTACCAGCCCCAGTGGATACTAAAGAAAACCCTCCTCCTCCCAACAGTACGGCGGCCCTTCCATCGTCTCCCTAACCTTCCAATCCCTCGTCGGCGGCATGGCCGGCGCCCGCGTCGTGCAGACCCTCTCGCGCACCGGCGCCTGGTCCACCACCGCCGCCAAGCGCCGCCTGCTCGAGACCTTCCAGCACGTGCTGCAGGTCACCGCGTCCATTGACGCCATCAGGCCCGGCGGCGAGGGGTTCGCGGCGAGCGTGAGGGTGCGGCTGCTGCATGCGAGTGTACGGCGGCGGATCCTGAAGCTCTCGGAGCGGGACGGCGAGGGCGGGAAGCGGTACTTTGATGTCGAGGAGTGGGGCGTGCCGATTAACGATCACGATTCTCTGGGAACCATCCTGTCGTTCTCGGCGGCGCTCATCTGGGTCGGCCTGCCGCGCCAGGGTATCTTTCTTTCGCAGCCGGAAATTGAAGACTTGCTTGCGCTGTGGCGCTACGTGGGCTACCTGCTGGGTGTACCGGAGGATCTGTCGGCGAAGTATCTCGCGGACTGGCGGAGCGCCAAGGCGTTTTTCGAGTCGCTGATCCTCGCGGAGCTGGTTCCCACGGAAGGAGGTGGGGTGCTGGCGAATAATATCCTGACGAGTCTGAGTGACCAGCCGCCCACTTTTGCGAGTAGGGAATTCATGTGTGCCGAGGCGAGGTGGCTGAATGGTGGAGAGCTGTGTGATGAGTTGGGGATTGCGAGGCCGAGATGGTGGTATGGGTGGTTGGTCGGGGCACAGTGTGTTTATTTCATGGTCGTTTGTTATACGAAGAGGTTGGTGCCGGCGTGGGATGGGAAGAATCGTGAGGTAGGTGCTGCTCCTGTGTGAGATGATGTCCTTCGCTGTTGCTCCCTTCCCGTGTCCTTACACCCTTTCCGGAGGCAAGACGACACAAAAACATTCAGACATCCCACTGCCTGCCTTTAGAAACAGCCTCCGCATCTCCCCACAATCTCACCCTCACCCTCACACCCGCACACGTCTAAGCCACTAGCACAAACCCCATTGCTAACACCCCTTCCACCCCTTAGCGCGTCCGCAAAGTCCTCTACAAGATGACCGTCGAGAACAAGACCATCGGCCTCGGACAAGAGACCATCTTCGACTTCAAGCACGTGCCGCAAATCGGGCTGACCACGTCGCTGGGCGACATTCGTGGCAGCGGGGAGGCGGCTGGCAAGATGGCCTCGGCGCAGGAGCGGCGCAGTTTGGTGACGTTGGTCGTGGCGACGGCGGCGGTGACGAGTTTGGCGTGGCTGGGGCTCAGGGTTGGGTTGAGAGCTGCTGGTCTTGGCGGCGTCAATGAATGGCTTGGGTGGTAAAACGAGCTTACGTGTATAAGACATCGTGACATACACTGCTGTAGTAGCAATGAGCACGGAGGATACAGACACACCGGCATGAGTAGAAACTATTGTGTTTCGATTCCTAGATATCTCGCTATGAACAGTCTTGCCCATGTATCAGGCTATTGCAACAAAGCTACTGTACAACCCCATGCTTTCTTTGCTTTTCTCGCAGTCACCCTGCCCTAAGAGACAAATGCATGACCAGCCCAGCGAGTTGTTTCTAATCCCTCAAACGCCGCCCAGTACCAGCAACCCAAAAGTCAATGCTAGTTGCCCTCAAACGCCAAGCCATGTGCTGCCATAACACCCGACACGAAACAAGTAAAGAAGCCAAGCCAACCGCTTATGCATCATTCATCAGCTCGGTAGGAGGCCGCGCAGTGTGCGCCATGATGGGACGAGGCTCAATGTCCATGGGGCTGAAGCCGCTGTCGTCCGCCACGTCATCCGTCATGTCGTCGACCATGACACACGGCAGGTTAGGCGAGGCGCTCTTCGCATCGGGCTGGAAGATCAGCGTCGAGCTACGGCTCCTGCCCGTCGACCGCTGGCTGAACCCGCCGGGGCTGGCGCCGTCTACAGGGCTGATGGGCGACAGCTCCATGACCATATCCGCGTGCTCCGGGCCGCTGTGGCGCAGGCGCGCGAGGGCGTCGGCCAAGTCCTCGGCGTGGACCTGCTTGTTGGGCGCGTCCTCGAGGCGCTGCTCCCAATCGTGCGGGGGCGACGGCGGCGGCGAGATGAAGAAGAGCTTGCCGGCGTCCGGGAGAGCGAGGTGCGTGTCGGCGGCGTTGGCATTGATGGGCGTGGGCTGGCCGAAGTAGACGCGGCAGCGCTCGCCGAGGATGGCCTCGCCGTCCCAGACGGAGCGGACGGCGATGGCGTCGGCGTCGGAGAAGAAGGAGACGAGGATGCGGCGGAAGGACTTGAGCGGCGCCCAGGTGTGGATGGGCGCGGTCTTGGAGAGGAGCTCGCGCAGGGTTTGCAGGTTGTCCGGGCGGAAGACGGAGAGGTCGTTGAGGTTGGTGATGAGGAGGGTGTTGGAGGCCGGGGTGGGCTTCTGGAGGGGTGGCAGGTTGGAGAGGTCGAGGCTGAGGGACTTCTTTGAGAACTTGCTGGAGGCGCTGGAGGTGCGGGTGGAGAGTTGCGGCCTCGCTGCTGATGCTGTTGCTGAAGCCATCTTGGCTTGTGTGATTTGGTTTGTTGTGTGGGTGGATTGCAAGTGATGTATGTGGTGGTTGGGGAGTTGGTCGCCAAGGAGGAGGGGTCGCTGCGCTGCAACGGGTTGTGGATGAAGTCGGTGATGTTGTTGGTCTTATAGTTGGTTCGAGTTGGTTCGAGTTGATGTGATAGATAGATGGATTGGAAGAAGCGGAGGAGGTGTCGCCGTTATTATAATCGAGAATTGACAAGTGGAAAACAAAGTTGGGATCTGCTTGGTTCGTGTTGACAGCGGGCACAAGTATCGCAGGGCCAGGGATGCTGCAAATCATGTCAAAGCAAAAGGCTGTTGTTGATTGTGGCGGAGCAAAGTCCAGATGTCGGCGATTTGCCTCTTCCGCCGGCCGGCCCGGTACCGCCAAGTGCCATGTGAGAGACAGGCTGCGTGACTTCCTAGCCGCTGGGACTTGCCGCCCAGTCACAAGTCACTCGTCCTGTCACTGCAGCAGAAGTGGATCCCATTCCAAGTACCACCTTCGCGCGCCAACACTCGCTGCGTTCGAAGAAGTTCTGCCCGTCGGATGAAACACTGCGGGCGATAAGCCAGGGCCGCGAATTTCAAATCAAGCATCAGGAAAAGCAGGATCAGCACAATGTAGCAACGGGTCTGGAATGCTGGCCGCAGCATCGGCACTTCCCACTGTTCCACAGGCTACAGCTGCACCTCATCGCTTTGTTCCTGCATTGGACCTAAACAGGGCCTATGATTTTGGGTCCTTTCCAGGCCTCCGTGTAGAACAAGCCTCCGGGGGCCCTTTGTGGTTGGCTGGGTTGGAAGGCTGTGAGAGCACTGAGAAATGAATTTCCAACTCTAAAGTGGCAGAGTGGATGCACATTCAACCGCTCCCCCCTGAACTTCGCCCTCTTCAGAAGGCTGCTATCAACAGGCCTACGAGTTGCCTCTTTCCAACATCGCCACGACAATACGGTCTCAATATTACGACCTTGGAAAAGAGGCTAGTAATGGCTTGCAATCAAAAGATTGCCATGGGGGGGGGAGACCCCCGAAGGCCGGCCCCAAGTGGCCATGGCACGCTAGGCCTCCGCTGCGGAAAAAAAGTGGAAACTCTAAACTGCCACTGTCAACTGCCAAAGTGAAAGACTAAGAAGAGTCGAGGTGGTTCGAAACGACACAGCCTCCCTTACCCCCAATCGCTCAAACAGCATGCAAAGAGGAAACACGCACACTCATCTTGAGCTTCGCTTCCTGGTGAGCTCTGGAACACTGCTGCAGCACGGGCGCCAAGGCGGCCTCTTGCAAAACCGTTTGGACCTTTTTGGCCCCAGCCTCGTCAAATCCCAGATGCTGTGATCATGATACGGGATATCCGTACGTACTAAGTACTCACTGCAGATCCGGGCCAGCAGGCGAGGCCCAAAACAAGCGAGAAAAGTGAAGAGAAAATTTGATTCCATCTTGCGACATACAAGCCACGATTCGCAATCAACTTTTCCTGCTCCTCTGTCCGGGCGGGCCACTCGGCCACTGGAGGCACACGCTCAGCCTTCTCACCACACCTGACCAAGATGATATTGATGACGTTTTGCTAAGGTCCCTCAGCCATAATGATCACAGCAGACCGTATTCTACGCCAGCTATCCTAACCGTATATCAGATGCAGTCCACTCTGGCCCCGCTCCATACGATCCTCCATACGATCTCGCAACAGGAAATCTGATCCAACCGTAGCAATCTTTTGGGTCAGTCTTGCTGCGAAGGCCGTCTCGAGTTCCGACCCAGCGGAGTCCCTGCCGCGCGAACGAGGCTGAGTCGGCTTAGCAAATCATCAAGCAAACTGCGGGGGAAAATTCATCGACCACGGGCCATTTAACGAGCCCTGGTTTGACAATGCCGGCATTGGCGTGCAGACAGAAAGACTGGCTCGTTTTATGGATCGCGAGTTATCTGCTATTGATTTCGGTTGCGATTGCCATCAGAAGTCTCATGCTGCCACTGCTATATACATACTACATATGATGTGCCATAGATCACGGTATCGATAGCTCCGCTCATAATCATCCCGTGGATATATCTCACGGCGGAGAGAAGCTTCCCTTGATTTTGATTTTCTCTTGCATGAGCATCTCCTCCGCACTTGTCAATGCATTACTATCTTCCAGGTTTCTTACTCACAGCTAAGCGAAACTGGGCACATACGATACCCATAGCTCACAGCCTTGCAGCAGGTACCTAGGCAATTCTTTCAAAAAATGACGCTTAGCCAAGCCCTAGAGGAGGTGGCTGTTGCCGCTTCACAAGTCGAATATCAAGCACCAAGGACACCAATCACCGCCTTGATGAAAACTTCGTTTCAAAACAAGTAGCCTTGGATCAGATACAGCATCGTAGCTATGGGCCCCTCCTCAACTTCATCCATGCTCGCCATACTGCTTGAGTAAGCCCCATTTCCAACGACAGGACGGTCATGATGAAGAGCGATAGATAGTCCGCGACTAGACTTTCGCCTAGCTGTTCATCAAAAGTTTGTTGTCACGACAGCGTTGTGTGAGTGAAGGGGAAGAGCAACGCCGAACGCACCGGCAATCTTGAAATGATGGGTTAAATGACGAAAGGCCGGATCAAGGGTGGCTCAGCGATTTCTCACTCCTAGGACTCGCTACAATCCTCGTGCTTCCCGCGCATAGCGGTTTCCAAGAATGGCGCATGCTTGGCGGATCGTGAGCTACTGTTTTGGGGTTGGCTGCTGCAAATTGCGCGCTCTTAGTTTGGGCGTATTCGCTTTGCGTTGCACCTATCAACAAAGACCTCAGCCTCGTTGCGCCTGGTTCTTGGCCTGGGTTTGAGACATCTCATTTTTGCTTCGGTATGTCATTTTTGCTTCGGCTCGTGAGCACCGCCTCAAAGCATTTCCCGGAGGTGAACCCACAGTGATTCGGAAGAAGAGCTGCAGGAGGGATAATGCACATCAGACGGAAGCGACAGCATGGGCGCGGTGCTTTCCAACGACCTGCTGTGCTCCATGACTATCAGGACATAGAAGAAAAACACCAAGTTCTTCTCTATCTAATCCACACTCCAAGCTTCTCCACCATCATGCTAGTGACTTCGGCGTGCATCTTGTTCGTCTCCGCGTTCGTCAGCGTCCGCTCCAAGCTGCGGTAGTTGATGCGGTAGCACATGCTCTTGCGGCCCGACTTGGGATGCGTAAACTCATCCACCAGCTTCACGTCCTCCACCATGTCGCCCGCCACAGTGCGGATAATCTCCATGACATCGTTCTCATGAAACTCATGATCCGCGTCCGTCGCGCCTTGCACGGCTTTCTCGTTACCTCCCGCAGCAGATGCCGCATTCGTCGTTGATGTCGACGGCCGCAGCCAAAATGACACGTCCTTGTAGCACTCAGGGTGTTTCGAGAACGGCACGAATCGCCTCACCTTGCCCAAGTCTGCCGACACGCCCGCAAACTGGCCCAGGAATCGCTGGTCCTGCGACCAGAACAGCCGGATGTCCGGGATGTTGAACAGCAGCATGGCGATGCGGTCTAGGCCGATTCCAAACGCCCACCCGAGCTGCTGCGACTGGCCCGCGTTGATGTACATGCTCTGCTGCGTGACGCCGCAGCCGAGCACCTCGAGCCAGTCGCCATCGTAGTACACCTCGAGCTCCCAGCTGGGGCTGGTGAAGGGGAAGTATGCCTCGACCCAGCGCACGCGCAGCGGCTCGTCGTCGATGTCCTTGTGCTCGCCCTTGCCGCTTCGAGCAGCGCGCGCGGCGGCTCTCGCCCGCGTGAAGATCTCCACCACCATCAGCTCCAGCGAGCGCTTGAGGTGCGCGGCAATGGCCTCCGCCTCGGCGGGGCTGTGGTGCGCGGTCTGCAGGGGGTTGCGCTCCGGGTGGAACGGCGGGTTGGGATCCTCGACGGTCATGTCGTGCTTGCGGAGCTGCTCGAGGTCGGCCCAGACAGCCGCCGCCACGTCGCCGTTGGGCACGCGGGCGCGGTCCCACAGACGCGCGCCCTCCATCTGGTGGAAGACGGGGTAGTGGCTGCGGTCGACCTCATCGCGGCGGTACACGTCGGCCGAGATCAGGTAGCCATCGCTCTCGTTGGCCTTGAAGATGGCGGCTTCGTGCGCGCTGGTGTGGGTGCGGAGGAGGGTCGAGGCGTTGATGTAGTAGGTGTCGGAGCGGGCTCTACCTGGGTGATTTGGGGGAAAGCCCAGGGAGTCGAAGTTCTCGTCGACGGAGACGACGGGGTGGAGGTTGTTGTACTTTCTGTAGGTGGGGCTGGGGAAGACGCGCTCGATGATTTGCCGCGTGATGGAGATTGGGTGGTCTGTTTGGAGGTAGAGCTTGCGCGTTGCAGCGGCTAGCACGTTTGTCGGCACATTGTACCAGCTGTCGGTGGTGAATGTTCTGCCGTCAATCTCCACGGTGGAGGGCGTGCCCGACCTAGGAGCGGGTGCGGCGGTGGTGGCTTCATTATGTCAGACAGGTAGGGCCCTGGAGTCTCATGAAGGTTCTGGGTCGAAGTCACCTGTCGATGTCGAGTAGGTAGAAGCGCAGATCAAGCTGCGCAACCGGGGTGCAACTGGCGCAGGACGAAGGAGCTTTGAAGGCGCCGTTCGCCGCAAGACGATGCGCCATGGAGAAGCCATGTTGTTGGATCTCTCGTCATACCATTCCCGAGTATTCCTTGTCCTCCGCTCTTTAATTCGGAACCGGGAGGAGAG
The DNA here is from genome assembly GCA_003671545.1 of Ophiognomonia clavigignenti-juglandacearum. NCBI lineage: Eukaryota > Fungi > Ascomycota > Sordariomycetes > Diaporthales > Gnomoniaceae > Ophiognomonia > Ophiognomonia clavigignenti-juglandacearum. The sequence goes on along the minus strand of PYFS01003882.1, from coordinate 15,396 downwards.
CTTGACTTGGTGGTGCACAGTGAAAGTGAAGGTTCGAGATTGAGAGCTTCTTCCGCGTCTTAGTTCCAATGCACTTGCAGATCTGGAGTCGCGATTACAAGGATCCCTTGTCGACGGCCCCATGCACAATGACGACGCCGCCTGCAAAATCGCCTGCATCGGAAAGACCCCTGTTTTGGAATCTTCGTTGGTTGAGAGAGACGATTCCTGTCACAATGAACTCGATCACATCAAGTAGCCGACTTTGAATCTTGCCCTTATGTCCAACTTTGCCTACTTTGTGGACCGAGACACTTTTCGGCTTCACCGCTCGCTCTCTTCGCTACCTTAATAGTTAATCAATACATTCATTCCACAGACTTGTTGCCCTCGGTCCATTTTAAGTAGAAGAGTCTCTTCTCCCGACTTTCTCCCCCTTTCGCACCAGTCGATGTGTAGATAGCCTCACTCTTGAAGACAAATTGCAGCCATGCAGTCCGAAAAACAGGCGCCGGCCTCTCGGCGCGTCCTCCCCAAGATGGACACCCAGAAACAAGCACAGCACGTGCGATATCCCTTCTGGTTCGGCGGCAGCGCAAGTTCCTTCGCAGCATGCGTGACCCACCCTCTCGATCTTGTCAAGGTACTACTACTATACAACGCTCGTGCGCTCTCTTCGCTCGTACCAACCCAGCTACTGATGCGCCTTCACTTACAACCTAGGTCCGTCTCCAAATGCGCACCGGCACCATGCCCTCCTCCATGCTCGGCACCATCCAACACATCCTCAAAACCAACGGCATTCTCGGCCTCTACACGGGCCTCTCTGCCTCCCTCCTCCGGCAAATCACCTACTCGACCACGCGCTTCGGCATCTACGAAGAGCTCAAAGCCCGCCTCACGAAGCGCAACAACGGCCGCCCGCCCTCCTTCCCCGTCCTCGTCGCCATCTCGTGCGCCTCTGGTTTTGTTGGTGGTATCTCGGGCAATGCGGCCGACATCACCAACGTGCGCATGCAGGGCGACGCCATGCTCCCCGCCGAGCAACAGCGCCGGTACAAGCACGCGCTCGACGGCATGTGGCGCATGGCGCGCGACGAGGGCCTGATGAGCTGGTTCAGGGGCGTGTTGCCGAACAGTGCGCGGGCGGCAGCGATGACGGCGAGTCAGCTGGCGAGTTATGATACGTTCAAGACGTTGCTGCTGGGGTATACGCCAATGGGGGATACGCTGGCGACGCATTTTAGTGCGTCGTTCTTGGCGGGCGTGACGGCTGCCACGGTCACGGCGCCGATTGATGTGGTGAAAACGCGGGTGATGTCCGCGAGCGGGAAGAGCATTGGGATTGGGGCGTTGTTGAGGGATTTGTTTGCGAAGGAGGGCGCGGGATGGATGTTTAAGGGGTGGGTGCCGTCGTTTTTGAGACTGGGACCGTGAGTTTTTTTCCTTGGGAATTCCAGCTGGTTGCGTACATACAGTACACTGACACTCAGCACAGACAAACGATCTGCACATTCATCTTCCTAGAGATGCACCGCAAGGCATACAGGAGGTTCGAGGGTTTGGATGATGCTTCTCAATAGAATACATACACGCTGGGCATGACTTCGGGTTGCAGCACATTTTCGGCGTTGGGTACAGGAGCATTGCATAGACAGCATAGTTGCGGTGTTTGCGTTAGATCGGTGGCTTCCATTGTTCAAGGATTAAAATCATCAAGCGGTATATCCATTCCAACCCCCAAGAGACCCTTTTTACCTTTCTGCCATTTTCCCGGCTGTTTTAAAATCCACCGTGACGCCTACCAATGCAATGAGGGTATCTTTTTGTCCCTTTGGGAACCCCACCAGCGCAGGCTCAACTTCTGCCAGCCTACCCGGGGATTCACCGAGCGCATCTTCTTGACGATTCCGCCCCTCAATTTTTGCTGCGCGCAAATATCATATCCTCTCACATCGCGTCGCATGCACTGTGACTATCCTCCCTATTCCTTGCAGTGCGTTGTTCACGCTGCTCCGGAGACACGACCTCCCGAGACTCCTAGTAGCCACCGGGGTTGCCGTATGGCGTCTGACCGTAGGGGGTGGTGCTTCCTCCATTGTAGGGCGTAGTGAAGCCCTGGTCAGCACCCCAAGGATCAGCGCCACCGAACTCAGGACTGCGAGGACCAGCGTAATCACCACCACCCTCGCCACTCTCGTGCATGCCGTGGATGAGACCGGCCAGCTTCTGCTGCATGACCGCGATGCCCTGCTGGATGATGGCATCCGGCTCCAGGTTGCCCGCGCTCTCGACCTCGAAGTAAAACTTGTTCGGGACTGCCTTATAGTCGAACTTTTCTGTGTTACCGCGAGGCTCCTCAAAGTCGGCGTACTTGCTCCGAGGCCTGGACTCAAAATTAGCATCACTTCACCACTACGTCTCCTTTCCAAAAAAAAAAAATAGCATGCGTACCACTCCGCCTCCGCCCTTGCACCCTCCTCCTTGCTCTCGAACCACATGTCGGTGTGCCGCAAGTTGTTGTGCGGGTCGTACTCGAACCCGACCGCCGCGGTCGGAGCCCACTTGGCGTGCTCCTTCGCGATGCCCTTCTTCGCGATGCACGTAAGCCTCAGCTCCTGACCCTCCCGCAGCTTCGCGATGAGCGGGCCCTGGCCCTCCGGATCGTTGATAACGGGAGAGCCAACCCACTCGTTGGGGCGCATGGGGTCGACGACGAGGTCACGGGCGTAGACTTTCATAATCTCGCCCGCGGTGGTGCACTTGGCGTGCAGCGTCAGCTTGATGCTGCAGTTTTCGCAGTACTGCTCGCAGTCGCATTCGCGCGAGTACAGCACCTCATCGGCGCTCTTGGAGTTAAGGGGGATCAGGCCCAGGCGGTGGGCAATAAACTCGTCGGCGAGCACACTGCTGTTCTCTTCGATTTCGACGAGGTCGATCGCGATGGTGGGGACTTCGGCAAGGACGACGCGGCGGAGGGAGTTCGCGAGGGAGAGGTCGACGCGGGCGAGGTTGAAGTTGACGTGGTCGTTGTCCGCCTGTCATCAAGCAAATACGTTAAAATGCGGGAAAGTTCCCTAGGATAGCTTGCGCAAGCGCGTCTCTGCTATTTACCTCTGTGATCTTGATCTCCATGTCCTTGGATGCCGAGTCGACATCCATCATGACTGCATCGTTGTAGCCATCCATAGTGGCCGAAGTTTTGCAGGAGGTTGGCAGAGGCTAGAATCCACTTCAAGAATGAAAGCTGGCGTACGAAATGGCGACACCACAGGTAATTTGAGGGAAGAGTGTGGCGGATGGGGAGGGTGGCAAGTGGAAGGCTTGCAGAAGTTGAAGTCGCGGCTGCTGCTTGTGAAGGTTAGGTAGTCCCAGAAGTTGAGGTCGCGACAGGGAATACACTACAGTCGGCGGGATATGGCCTGTGCGCTTCCCGCTCAGGCGTACGACAGGGGTACCAGGGTCTAGCACTCACTCCACTCTAGAAGCAGCTCTCGAAGTCCCTGAGGCAAAATTCAAGGTGCAGCGCGTCATAATAAAATTCTTTGGTTTCTCACCACCACCACTGTCACCTTTCACACAGCAGGACCATTCACTTAGTGTTCTGCGCGCGCCCCCCCCCCAGCTTCCACCATGCTCCGACAAGCCCTCACTATTCCTTCAAGAGCTCTTCGCTCGAGCACAAGGTCACTTGCTCAACGACCTTTCTCCCGAACTCAGACCTTTATTGCGCCCATTGCAGTCCGGACGATACAGCCTGCAGCAGCAAGATGGTACAGCGATGCGCCGGCAAAGGAGACATCAGATGCAGAGAAGAAGGAGGGTGGAGCTGAGGGTACTCCGGCTGCAGAAGGAGAGTCAGCAACGGCCACACCAGCGGAGGACCCAGCTCTTGCTGAGTTGAAGAAGAAGTACGAGACAAAGGACAAGGAAGCCGCTGAGTGGAAGGTAGGTGGCGCATCCTCTCGATCCACCCTGGAGTATTCATGAAAGCTCACACACCATTCTCTCAACAGGACAAATGCCTCCGCACAATCGCCGACTTTCGCAACCTTCAAGACCGCACCGCGCGCGAAGTCAAGTCCGCCCGCGAGTTCGCTCTCCAAGGCTTCGCCAAGGATCTGATTGACAGCATCGACAACCTTGACCGGGCACTAGCCATGGTGGACGAGGCCAAACTCGGCGGCGAGGAGAAGACCGAGGCCCAGCAGGACCTGGCCAACCTGTATGAGGGCATCAAGATGACCGACGGCATCCTGCACAGCACGCTCAAGAAGCACGGCCTCGAGCGCTTCGACCCGGACGGCGAGAAGTTCAACCCCAACGAGCACGATGCTGTCGCGCACATCCCAATGGAGGGCAAGGAGAACGGCACGGTGGGCTTTGTGCAGCAGAAGGGATTTAAGCTCAACAGCCGGATTTTGCGGGCGGCGAAGGTTGGTGTTGTGAAGAACGCCGCGGCATAGATGGAGAGTACTTTCCAAAGGGACTGGACGGATGGGATATGTGGCATTTGATATGCGTTTGTACAACCACTCTACCAAAAAACGGGGCACTGGCGTTCTGGCGATGGTCTTTCGCGATGAGGAACGCCTCTCTCATGGACGGAGGATATCTGGCATGGCATGGCATGGCATGGCTGGTGGTGGAGATCTCTGTCACGGATTTGAGATAAGGCATCTGCCCTGGCCTTGTAGATAATGACGACGGACGAAAAGCTCAAGATTATAATACCCTGGTATCTGAGCACAGATATGCGGGCTAGCCGTAGAAACGGTCATGAAATACCTACCTCTCCCCACCAACAATTACAGACCTACCTAGGTACTTCGCTCTTGGTGCTGGCTGCTATTTCGAGTCAAGATTTATGTGGCCACTTCTTTTGCAGATCTCGAATTTTGAGAACACCCATAGTCGAATACCCAAATTTGAGCCGCTATGGTCGAATACCCATCATCGAACATCTGAACTCGAAGACCCAAAGTCGGTGCCCCACAGGCAAATACTCATTATACTGTATTCGGCTACCCAAGGAAGGGATACCAGCGCCGAACTACCCTTTTGTACCCCTGATCATTGTAGGTACGCTATCGTGATCCTCAACAGCCAGCATAATGTATACACACCCAAGCTGAAGGTGACGGTAGCATTATTCTACAACTGGAACCCAGGCATGACCACTACGCAACTTCCCAGCTTATGCAAGACTCCCATAGAATAGGCACACGGAAGCACATGGCGAGTAGAGAACAAACATCTGATGGCGTTGAGCATTAAACTCCCTAATTTTGGGTACAAGTACAGTAGCTAACCTCATAGACCGACAGCTTCCACCCATTACAGATTGACAGTACACCTTGATCCGGCCCTCAGGTCGAAAATCAGAAGACATTCAGCCGACATGAAACAGCTGACCAAGTCTCACGACAGACACATCTAGCCGTATTTTCAGTCCATCTTTTGTTCCTCGTGCAACAGTGTCCACCCGTCGTTAAGCATGTCAGTGGCCTTCGCCCTAATGGGGCCCCTCCGTCTTGCAAACAACAGATCTAGCTGTAGTTACGAAAGTTCTTCCGCTTCTCCAGCGGATCCCAGACGCGCGGATACATGTCAAACACCTCCTGCGGCTCCTTTTTGCCAAACGCGCCCAACAGCTGTGCCTGCAAGGCGCGCTCGCGCTCGACCTCGCAGCGCAGCGCCTCCTGGGCCTTGAAATTTGCCTCGACATCGGCGACCCGCATCGCCGTCTCGTACTCGAGTTCGCGCATCTGCCCGTCGACCTGGCGCATGATGAGCATCTCGCGGTCGGACTGCCGGGCCTTCATGCAGTCCATCAGCTTCCGGTTTTCGTGTCTGAGCGTCCTCGCCTCGCGCTGGAAGCGCTCATTAACCGCGTGGCTGAGGTACTCGTTTAGTGAGAGGTTCGAGAGCTCGTGTTGCTTCTGGGCCATGCTCTGGAAGACGTATTGCGCGTCGTCGTACTTGCTGACCACAGCTTCGACCTCGTGCTAGGAGGCAAGAGGGAGTCGGGTTAGCTTTCCGAACTTGTGGTACTGATGATGCTCCATGGACGGTCGATCGAGGGAAGGTGGCGGGTACTCACAAAGGTCAACGGCTTGAAGTCGGCGGCTAGAGCAAGCTCGTTGCCCACAGTCTCACCGAAAGAGTCGGAACGACCTAGCACAGCCTCCTTATGACCCTCTCGCAGGGCGAAGCCAAGATCAGGGTCCATGCGGAACATCTGAGCCTTCTGAGCGCTTTTGGGGAGCATAGGTCTCATGGCTATACCCGTTCAACGTCAGTATGACGTTGGTGCAGCTGAAGGGCGACTGACGACTGTTTGAACCGAAGGGGGATGCTTTTTACTTACGAGGCGGAGACCAGAGAATGGACGGCTGTGTTTTGGCATACTCGCTGCAGGCGGGCGACATGATATCGCCATCACGCTCGTCCTGCTGCAGCTTCTTGTGGCGGTACTTGCGGCAGCGAGGGTTGACGGTGTTGGGAGACTCGGGGCGCTGTCGGTATTTCTAGAGTTGTGGTTAGTATGGCGACCCATCAGGTAACTTCTCACATAGAGTGATTTCAGTTGCACTTACGGGAATTTCGAAATCCTTGCTTTCCTCGAATGCGGAAATGAAACGAGTGTAGTCCATGATGGGCCTCCTATCACCCGCGCCCTCGGCCCAGCGGGCAAAGCTGCACGGACTGACAGAATCCCCCTCACCCTCGTCATCAGAGCAGTAGTCTTTCACGATGTTCCAGCCACTGCTTGCCAACCTGTGGGCTTCGTGCATGTGTCCGAGACACTCGTCGGTTAGTGTGGCAGGGCGGTCCAGGTGGTCAATGTTGGAACGAAGATACTCGTAAGAGGTTGGGCGGGCATCGAACTCCTCGTCGTACTTAGCGGCACCCTCGACCTTCCAGTCGAAATTCATCTTGATAGAGGCCTTGACGCTGGCCATCCAAACCAGCATGGGATCGTCCGCACCAGGTCCGTTATTTCCCCTCATCGCAAGGTAAGCCTTAATGTGGTGGCCCGACATGCGCCATGGTTGCTTGTGGTCCTTTCCCTGGCTGCAGCCGGGCAGAGTGTATCTTGGTGACTGGTCTGCAAACAAAAAGGTCAATCACAAGTCAGACCGCGTATATTGGCGAGATAGAGAAGCGTCAATTGTTGCAATGAGGGGCGCCTACCTTGACTGTGAGAATCGCCGTCGTAGTTGTTCTTGATGAATGTGTCATTCTCGCCGTCAAAGCCATCATCACGGACGTACTCGTTCTGGACAACGTCGCCGTTCCCGTAGCTGTCTCCATCGACTTGGCCATTTTCGCCGGCAAACCTACTCTCGTCGTCGTGGCCGGCCTGGACTTCGTGGTCGTTGTCACCGTCATAGCCAGTATCGTCGATGTGACCGTTTTCGACAACACGGCCTTTCTCGCCCGCGTCGTCACCGCGGTAAAAGCTCCAATTCTCACCGTCGTAGAAATCCTCGTGGTTGTTCTCGCTAATGTAGCCGTCCTCGAGAGGGTAGCCCTCCTGATCGTAGAGGTGGCCCTCGCGGATCCAGCATTCCTGGCCGTCGTAAGGGTAGTCGTCGTCGTCAGCGTCAGTGGAGTCACCGTAGACGGTGAACTCCGGCGACATCTCCTCGAAGAGCCTGGGCTTGATTTCGTAGGGGAGACTTGGGATGGCCACGTCCTGGCCGGCGGCGAGCCACTGGGGGGCGGGAAACAAAAATAATTGTTAGCTGCGATCAGCACACGCGGAAACAAAAAAACGACAAAAAAAAAATCAGACGAAAGACAGGGTGGTAAAGAGCTCGTTCATCCGCGCAAAGGCGGGCGCAGTACTTTCCGAGTTCCTTGGCACGGGGCCACACAGAGGAGAGCACTAAAGATGGAAGCGGATTGTGGTAGGATGAAAGGGAAGTATGCCTTTGTGAGCAAAGAAGAACTGGGAGGGGTATGATTGAGGGGCCTCTCCATCGTGACGAAGGGACATCTTGAGGAACACAGACTATTGCTCAGCTCAGCGCATCACCGGATGGTGGAGCAACCGCGTCGTGAAAGGGGAAGCCGCGATGCTAATTGCAGGCAACCTCGCTGAGGAGGAGGGCAGCTTGGGAGGGAGGAGAGCGGGACAAGCTTACCTGGCGATTCTCAGACTCCTCCATCTTTGAACTGGTTTGCAGTGAATGTTGGAGATAAGTGAAGGTAATGGAAGGAATTGAGAATAGAGCTTGGATGCAGAGATGGACAAGCTAAAGGTAAAGGATGGGCCGTGGGAAGATGGATTGATGAAGGTTGGGGAGTAAGTGTGGTAAGTGGGTTGGCGAGAATGATGGACGAGGAGGTGCAAAACAACAACCCCAATTCTCGCGAGACGTACAGCAGCTCTGGCAAGGATACACCGCCTTCTTCTTTCTGTAAGCTACTTGCTGGTATGTATCCGAGCAGGGAGCTCCTCATCTGAGGCGTATCTCACCTGCTTCTCACCTGGTTGCCCCGTGACCATGCAAAGATTTGCCAGGTCTATTTCAACATGAGGGTGTTCCTGCTTCTGTAAACTAGATTTCTTGCCACAGGAGCTGCAATGCCAGTCAAAGGAGACTCTTCCATCTTCCATTTATTTGTATGTGATGTGTGAGGCTTATCAATGGTCAAGAGGTAAGAAGTACATCATGCATTTCTTCCTAGACCACAGCATAAAGTAGGGAATTGTCGATAGGGCCCCAACAAATCGATGCCTTTCTATGGCATGACAAGCATGAGGTAGAATAATTAAAACTCAATCATACCTTGCTCCGGGCCTGGTGCTCTTTCATGACCGTTTCCATGCTATTCATCATCATCACTTCTTGGCCTTCCCTTTAGCAGCCGCCTTGCCTTTGCTACGACCCTTCGTTGTCTTGCTACCACCGTCTTCACCATCTTCGTCCTCCTCGGCCGCCTTCTTCTTCGTGGCCCGCTTGGCCTTGGGCTTCGGTTGCTTGATGAGCTTGTCCTTCTTCAAGTCAAGCTCCTCGTCCTCGTCATCCACCGGCTCGACCGCCAGAGCCTCGTCGTCACTTGCCTCAATCGCATCTTCGTTGTCCGGGACAACCTTGGCGGCCTTCTTCGGGGCCGTGACATTGCTGGCCTTCATGAAGGGCACCGGGTGTGACATGCCGTTATATCTGTTTCAGTCAGCTTGGGCTTCATAGTGACAATAGACGTGTACTTACGTTCGAGTGAAAGCGGCCTTGGTCTGAGTTTCGATCTCAACCAAGCCCTCGGCCTGAGGTCCCACGCCGAGCTCTTTCAGGCTGTCAAAGTCGTCCCTCGTCAAGTAGTAGCTGTCCATCAGCTCAATGACATCGTCGATGCAATCTTTGCCCTCAAATGATAGACGCTTGATGAGCTGATACCAAAGCACAGGCAGGTATTGCTGCCGGATTTCATTAGCATCACCGGAAGACTTCAGCCGCATGTGCGAGTGGATCTCGCGATTGAGCCGACCCAATTTGCCGGCCTTGCTGTTGTTTCCAAGCCATGAAGTGAATTGGGTGCCCGTTATCATCCCAGACACAAAACTCGCTGGCCGGACTGTACTGAAAACACCGTGCGTGGGCATGAGACTCCATTGCTGCTGCGAACCATGAATCATCTTGTCGACGAGATCCCCATCACTGATGCTCTCGGCTGCCCGATCGATGAGTTCCAGATGCTTCATATTCTCTTCGCGTTTGTTGTACCCCTTGCCGCCCAGTCCGGCCGGCTTGGCCTTGAGGTAGTTTTCCTGTATCATAAGGGGACTGAACTCGTGGTCGTTGAAGTATAGCTCGATCTTGTCGTTCAAAGTGGCTTTGCTCGTCGGAGCGAAAAGTCCACCACCGAGCAGTTTCTGGCAGATATCCCAAGGCTTTAGGACAACGTGCTTCTCCCATGCCTTCGACATGGATTTGGTCTGATCGAAGTCTATGGAAGACTGGTTCGTCAGGGGCTCATCGATCGATTGCTCGAGAAGTGACTGGTCAAGCTTGATGGTGGCAAGCATGTTGATGATCTGCCGAATATCCTTGTTACTGCCCTCGATGAGAGCGTCGATGACCTTGACGGGTATCTTCAGACCCTCGCGATGACAGATGGTCATGATACGGGAACGCACCATGTCCACAGTTGGACGCCTGAACAGTATGTCGGTAGTGACAAAGTCGAAAGGCTTCATCTTGGGCAGCTTGCGCTCGTTGCAAATCAAGATCAAAGGCACCTCTGTCGTCTTGCAGAGCTTGGCAAGAGCACCGACACCGCCTCGGTCACCGGCTGACATGCCGTCGACTTCGTCCATGATCAGAACAATATTCTTCTTCTCGACGTCAACCTTCTTGCCGTCGCTAGCAAAGAAGCCGAGAAGGGACGTGTTGTTCATCATTTCGCTGACACCGGCCTCCACCAACTTCTTGCTTCTGCTGTCACTTGCATTGCTCTCGATGACATCGTAGCCTGCCAGCTTGGCTGCCAGATGTGCAGCAGTCGTCTTCCCGATGCCAGGTGGTCCTGACAGGATGACTGCCCTCACTCCACCCATACCATCAGCGCCACGGCGTTGAAAATCGTATTTTCGACTCTTCGGCCACGCTTCGAGCCACTTTTGAATCTTTTCCACGTTGCCTTTGTTCCCGCAAATATGTCCCAGCTGAGTAGGGGCATACTTGGTAGTCCACAGCTGTGCGGTCGGGTCCACTGCAGCTTTTGGTGCCACACCGCGAGCAGCGGCGGCCTTTTGACGTGCTTTCTCAGCCTCGGCTTGACGAGCCTTTTCCTCCCTTTCATGCGCAGCAGCATCTTCCTTGATCTTGTTTTGCTCTTTTTCTTGTTTCTCTCTGGCCTTCTCCGCGTTGAGACCGGATCCACCGTTGGCGGGGAATTTCCGAATGATCTCAAACAGCCCATGTTCGTCAATGGTCTTGATTCCGAAATCTCTAATCTTCCTGATCTTCGAGGGGCCGGCATCGTCGCCCATGACAACAAAACTCGTCTTCTTGCTGGGCGCGCCGGTGATTTTCCCACCATAGCGCTTGACCAATTCCTGTCCCTGTTCGCGGCCAAGGGTCTTGAGCTGGCCAGTAAAAACGAACGTCATGCCTATTAGGCAGTTCTCCTCTCCCTCTGGGATGTCGACGGTACCCTCCATCGGGGCCGGCCCCGAGTTGGCAGGTCCCTTCTTCCAGTCGAACTTGGCGCCGGGTTCCTGAGGTTCGGGTGTTGGTGGTCTGATGGTAGGAATGGAATCCAGCAGAGCCTGGAATTCGGTATTCTCCTGCTCTGCCTCCTTCTTCTTCCTTGGGGCGCGAGGTTTGGACGCAGCAGCCTTCTTTCGAGGAGCTTTCTCCTCCTCCTCCTCTTCGTCAGACTCGGGCGATTTGCGCTTTCTGGCGTTGCCTGGCTTTTTCTTCGGCGGAACTGGCTCGTCATCTTCGTCATCGTCATCGTCCTCATCCTCTGACTCCTCGACCTTCACGGGCTTGCCTCGAGAAGAAATACGCTTAGGCTTGGGAAGAAACTCATCTTCGCTCTCCTCCTCCACGTAGTCGTCGTTCTTTCTCTTGCTTCCCCCCTTTGCAGTGGCAGCGAAGATGTCGTCGGCATCCTCGTCGGCATCCTCCATGTATGCATCCTCGTCGTCATTGACATTGATCTTGTTGTAGGATGTAGTAGTCTTGGGCTTGCCAGCAGACTTTCCGTTCACAGCAGCTGTTGAAGTCTTTACTCTGGGGCTTTGCCGGACTGGGGCTTTTGCGGTAGGTTTCTTGGGTGTTGCGGTTTTAGTGGTCGCCGAATTGAAGTAGTCGTCCGCAGTGATGGCCTTGCCCTTGGGTTCTACTACAGCGGCCTTCTTCTTCGGGGCGGGCTTTGCGGGAGTTTTCTTCGGCGGGGCGTTTGGTTCATCATCGTCGTCGTTACTATCCTCTACCACCTTGCGAGGTCTTCCGCGGCCTTTTTTGGCTGGCTCTTCCTTCTTGGCCGGCGCGGCTGGCTTCTTGGGTGCAGCGCCACCTTTTGGGTTGAAGAAATTCCGGATGTCCATTGTGATTGTGGTCAATTGAGAACTGAATTTGCAGTGGAAGTGGTGGAGGTATGTAAAATGATTGTCATGAGAGAAAATTGTTCCCAAAGACTCCAGATGGGGGATGTACAAGGCAGCAACAACAAAAAGCTCGTCCGTTGGGCGAGGTAAAGTGAACTTTAGCCAGACGCGGTAGCGACTACCAAATGATGAAGAAGGGACGCGCCTAGCGTGTTTAAGTGGGCCAGGCTGCCGCTCGAGTTCGGGAGGTTTGACCATGATGTGGTCTGAGCTTTTGAGACAGACTGGACCTGAGCCACTGAGACAGGCTTGACTGGAACTTTTAGATTGTCGAATGCGCCGACGTCTATGACAGCCAAGTTGAACATCTCCCAGCAATCCGTACTCTAGGGTCTCGCGCCCCGAAGAACATTCTTAAGCTTTCCTCTATGAGCCGACAAACCTCGTCGGTCCTTGCGGCCTTTCGCAAGCTGACGATAACACCCGCCCCGACACTGCGACCACTCCTCAACGCCGCCCCCAATGGCGCCCACAGAACATTCACAACGACGGCTGCGCGTCCAGGCAGTTGGCTCGAGCCAAAGATCGATCGCACAAAGAAAAAGATGAAGGGGCGCCCGCGCGTTGCAACAGGAGGCTCAATCAAGGGCACAACGGTGCAAGTAGGCGACTGGGGCCTCCGGATGAAGGACCACGATCGCAGGATAAGCGCGAAACAGCTTAAGGTTGCGGAGACGGCGATCAAGACGAGATTACGTGGACAGAGATATCGGTTATACCACAGGGTCAACTGCAATATTGGTGTCTACACGAGCGGAAACGAGGTTGGTATTGCGCATTAGTCTGGACGATGACCAACATATCGCTGACATGATTGCTAGATGCGTATGGGTAAAGGAAAGGGATCCTTTGACCATTGGGCGGCAAGAGTGGCGGTCAGCAGGGTCTTGTTCGAGATCAAGGGAGATTTGCACGAGCAGATTGTGAAGGATGCCTTCCGGTTGGCTGGGAACAAGCTGCCCGGGCAGTACGAGTTCATCAGGAAGGGTGCTGCCCCGGTGATGGGGATCACGAAGCTGGAAAACGGCGTGACACCTGAGTCACTGAAACGACCTTGGAAGACGTTGCCTGCAGCAGAAAAGTCAGAGACCACGCCAGCGGTCATGACAACGCCGGATGTCATTACGAGCTCGCCTTCTGCTCCGCCCCCATCATAAGCAGATGTGGAGAAATATGCGGTTGCATGATCTGGCTGTGGGCCTTTGGACTGCGGGAGCATTATGGTCGTGTTGTCGCGTTGTCCTCGAGATCACGTACAACTTCAGATTCAGAACCATGGCTGACGCGTTTGGTCAAGACGCAGGCAGGCTTCAAATTCAAGATGAATTAGAGAATTTGGTACTAAGCATATTTAAGCATGCCTGTCAGTGTGGTGGACACGGGCGGACTACCAAAGTGGGATTTGAAGTCTGTAAAGGGTTAGGGTCCAGAATAATCTACTATACCAATTTCCCGGCGCGTCAACTTGACGCGTCTCACGAATAATTAAACTTGTCAGAACTGTTGTGCACCACTCAACCTCTAATAGCACCCTCAAATTCTCAAAATGGCGCTCATTGTGGACAAACACCGACCAAGAACTCTGGACCAGCTCACATACCACCCAGAACTCTCAAACCGCCTCAGGTCCCTTGTACGTGACATCCCTCCGTATGACGCCAACATTTCCCAAGCACAAAACTGACGAAAATCTCTTCCAGGCACACAGTCCCGATTTCCCCCACCTGCTCGTCTACGGGCCCTCGGGCGCAGGCAAGAAAACCCGCATCGTCGCGACCCTCAAGGAGCTCTACGGCCCGGGCGTCGAAAAGATCAAGATCGACGCGCGCGTCTTCCAAACCACCTCCAACCGCAAGCTTGAGTTCAACATCGTCGCGTCCGTGTACCACCTCGAGATCACGCCGAGCGATGTGGGCAACTACGACCGCGTGGTCGTGCAGGACCTGCTGAAGGAGGTCGCGCAGACACAGCAGGTCGACGCGGCGGCCCGGCAGCGCTTCAAGGTCGTCGTCATCAACGAGGCGGACCACCTGACGCGCGACGCGCAGGCGGCGCTGCGGCGCACGATGGAGAAGTACAGCCCGAATCTGCGGCTGATCCTACTCGCGAACTCAACGGCGAATATCATCGCGCCGATTCGCTCGCGGACGCTGCTGGTGCGGGTGGCCGCGCCGACGCATGCGGAAATCTGCGAGGTGCTGGCGTTGTCGGCCAAGAGGGAGAGCTGGAAGCTGTTCACGGGGCTGCACGAGCGTATTGCAAAGGAGAGTGGGCGGAATTTGCGCAGGGCGCTGTTGATGTACGAGGCGGTGATGGCACAGAAGTAAGTGACTTTGAACGGCGAGTTTTCTGGGTTGGCCGCCTTCAAACACTAACATGCAGTTCTTACAAAGTGAGACGGTTACCGACCAGACTTCAATACCGCCGCCCGACTGGGAGGCACTAATCGAGCAGATCGCCAGGGAGATGATGCAAGAGCACACACCAGCACAAATACTCGTTGTTCGCTCGAAACTCTACGACCTTCTCACGCATTGCATCCCAGCTACGACGATTCTCAAGACACTTACCTTCAAGCTCATCCCAAAGATCGACGAGGCACTGAAGAGCGAAGTGATCAAATGGTCGGCATTCTACGAGCACCGGTGTAAGACAGGGTCCAAGCCCATCTTCCATCTCGAGGCATTTGTGGCCAAGTTCATGAGGATACTGGAGATGTACCTAATGGAGATGGCGGATTTCTGAGCGATGTGATACAGCTGATCACAAGGTCGGTCAAAAATAGGAAGGTATAACATGGCTACATTATTGTTTCTGGCAGCATGACCAGGATCACTGAAAGGCTTCGGCTTTCTAAGTGGCATGGCATGTTCACTCCCAAGGCATGGCGTTTCGGATGGAAGGCGTTCGCATAGGCTTGCAACCGAGAGTCGGACGATAGGGATTGCTTTGGGCTGGTAGCCGAAATGGAGCACAATTTATTCAATTGCAAGCGACGACTGCGTGATGTTTTGACCCAAGCGGGACACTTGGACCCCGGGGTGTCAATTGCATATCAGGGGGAATAAACAGGGCACACTGTACTGTAGTATGTATGCTGCAGGAGACAGTCTGCAGTGTTCGACGCTGTCGGGGTGGGGGGGGGGGTGGATTTTTTTGGCCCCTTCTCCTCCTCCCCCCTCCCTTTCTCTTTTTTTTTTTTTTTTACCCCCCCCCCCTCCTTCCCCCCCCTTGTTCCCCCCCCCCCCTTTTTTCCGCCTCGGGGCAGTGCCCGCCCCCCCCGGATT
>PYFS01003881.1:0-77383 GCA_003671545.1 Ophiognomonia clavigignenti-juglandacearum | reverse complement strand
CCCCCTCCCCCTCCCCCCCCCCCTCCCCCTCCTCCTCCTCCTCCTCCTCCTCCTCCACCTCCTTCGACCCCTCAGCCTACGCACTCCGCGACATCCTCCGCCTCACCTGCCCAGACGCCGCGCGCACCGTCCAACGCCTCGAAGCCGCCATCCCGGCCGCCGACCGCGCCCACATCACGCTGCACCCCTCGGGCCGGCGCATCGTCTGGGACAACGCGCGCGACGTGCTGCACCTGCGTTTCCTCCCCTCCGAAGACCCTTTATCCTCCTCTTTGCCGAGTAGTTTTGAGCCCCTCAGCGCCCTCTTCCAAGCCCTCTGGTCCCCCGCGCTCGCAAGCGCCCTCCACACGGCCCGCCGCGTCGCCATCGACGTCGCCTCGATCTGGCCCGCGCTCGGCTTCGTCGACGAGCAGCAGGGACTCGGAAAGCAGGGGCAGCATAATCACCAGAAGCTGCTGCAGGACGTCGTGTTCCTGGTGTGCACGCTGCAGAATGCACTCGAGGTGCTGTATCTGGTAGACTACAACCCCACAACGACGCGAGCGGCGGATTTGAGGAGCAGGGATGGAGAACTGTACACAAGGCTACACTCAGACAGCAGTAGTAGCAGCGAGGAGGCGACGCGGGAGGGTGATGTAATCCGGGGAAATGGGATGGTGTGGCGGGAGGTGTTTGATTTGGAAGGCTTGGGGTGGGATGAGCGGCATTGTGGGTTTGTGTTTGGGGAGATGTTTGGGGAGGTGGTGCGGCTGCAGCAGGGAACTTGGTTTGGGGAAGGCGAAAGAAAGGCCACTTTCCAGGGAGTGAGAGTTTTGGTGGCTGAGGATGAGTTGGGAGCCGGTGGGATTGGTAGGTCCATGGATGAATCATGACCATCTCATCTGTGCGTAGTAGCAGCATGGTTCATAGCGAGGCGTTCGGTGGTGCTATTTCAATAAGCTGTACGTGCCAAGTGCTTCAAGACCAGGAATGAGCATATGGGTCCAGCATGGGACAGACCCTTGAGCCCCAGTTTTGAGAAAGCAATCGAAGAGGCTACTTACCGAAACCAGAACAAGAGTCCAACGGGGGCCATAACTCACTAAGGATGTGTTCGATAAGTGCTCCTCGTTGTCGCGTTACTTGACTACGAATGGGGAGATGAATCCTGTTTTGTCTCCACTTGTTCTGTTTGTTGCTTTGTTTTGCTGAGGGCTAGAGCACAAAGTGAGGCTTTTCGCCTTTCGTCTCAACCCTCACCCTTCAAGCATATTTGTTCGCAACCAGCCACTCTTTCAGCGCGGCCGCGTCTCTCTCCCGGTACGCCGCACGCCCGCGCACCTTGTCCTTGGCCGATTCCAACGTCCTGTTGTAGGGCGAGGTGTCCTTGTCTTTAAAGAATGCCTCGATGTCCTCCACATCCTTGTAAGACGTGAACCTGCTGAGCGACACGTTGACGAAGCGATCCAGTACGGTCGGGTTGCCGCCGATCTTCTCTTCAATCTGACCCCAGTTCTCCTTGATGTAGTTCCACAGGAGCGGACGGGCAACACGGTTGGCAGAGAGAGCACTTGCCAGCATATGCACATCGCCAGCAGGAACGCTGTCGGAGGCAGGAGCCGGGGGCGAGAGGTTGAAGAGGAAGGGTAGAAGGGTCGATTTGATGACCGACTCGTTGTCGCAAGAGCCTAGGACGCTCAGGCACACCTCCTTGGAGTCGACGACAGGAGCCTCGTACCACTCGTTCTTGAGGAAGGAAGTGGTTCCGGCCGGGTCCGACTTCAGGGCCACTCGGTATACAGGGCTGCGCAGATCAGCTTGCAGCTTGTTCTCCTTGGGAGAAGCCGCGTATGCCTTGAAGCGCTTCAAGGCTTCCTCAACTACGCTGTTGCAATTGTTAGCTCTGGAGACACGTTGTGTCAGGGGACTGCATGACCACTTACCCGGGATGGCCATTGACACCCGCTGTCAAAATGAGGCGTTTTCTCAACAGTCCCTTGTTGAAGTCTTCGCCGGCGGAGAAATCCCAGCCGAGCTTTGTCAACGCGGTGTTGATCAGGCGCAGGGTGAACGCCTCCAATCCCTTCTTGATAGTTTCGTCATCGCCGAAGATGGACTTCACATTGTTGATGGAGTCAAGAGCTTGGCTCAGAACACGGAAGTGGGTTTCATCTTTGAGCCCCTCGATGAAGGACAACAAGTCTGGCGTACTGCCGTATCCGCTGAAGGCGAGATCGGCAGCCGAACCTGGTTGGAGGCATGAGATTGAGTAATGGTAAGTAGGGGCAAACATTACGAACCAGTGATATAAATCTTGTCCTCCGTACTCAGGCGCTTCAATTGAGTGCCAAGTTTCTGTAGCCTCTGGGGAGAGTAGCTCACACGGTAAAAGCCGGGCGCGTTCTTGTTGAAGACATAGAAATCATCGTCGACCTCACGGACTGTGTCCTCCTTGGTCGTCAGTGCGAGGGGCTGGACACCCTTTGCACCAGTCTCAAATGCCAGGGGAACCCACCAGGTTGTGGTGTCTTCTTCGGCCTTAACATCGCCAGTGGACAGAAACCTCTGTTGCTTGATGCTGATTTGACCAGACTCCTCGGTAACGGCCAGCACAGGGAATCCGATCTTCTCAATCCAGGGCTTCATCAGTGCCGGGACATCGATCCCGGACGCCTCGCTCAAGGACTCCCAGAGCACAGCGGTCTTTGCATTGGCGTAAGCATTCTTTTTCAGATAGATGGACACGCCTTTGAGGAAAGTCTTGACGCTGAGATGGTTTGCCAACATGCGGATGACTGAACAGCCCTTCAAATAACTGATGGCGTCAAAGACCTGGTTGATGTCGAGGGCGTCACGGACAAGGACCTGGATAGGGTGAGAGGAGCGCAGTCCGTCCAGTTTGAGAGCGTTCTCGAACCCTTCATTGATGAATTGCGGCCAGACTTCCCACTCAGGATGCAGGTGATCAATGGCCAACCATCCAGCCCAGGTTGCAAAACCCTCGTTCAGCCAGAGCTCATCCCACCAGTCCATAGTCACCAGGTTTCCGAACCACTGGTGAGCGAGTTCATGGGCGACAACGTAGGCAACACGGTTACGGAAAGCAGAGTCACTCTTGTTCTCATCGAAGAGAATCGCCGTAAGCCTATAGGTCACTAGGCCCCAGTTCTCCATAGCTCCGTGAGTAAACTCGGCGACTTTTCATTTGACGACTTAGTATAATCCCAGATAATGACAGGGGAACGCTGGCTTTGGGTCACTTACCAGCCAGAATATCACTCTTGGGCAAAGGGTAGTCGATGTCGAAGGCCTCCGAGAAGAAATCGATGATCTTGGGAGCGTGTTGCAGAGCCCACTTACCCTGTTCCTTCAGGCCGCGGGTGGTGTAGACTCTCACGGGCAACTCCTTGCCGTTATATTTACGGCTGGTGAAGGCCTCGATGTACTCAAAGTCGCCGACACTAAGTAATCACAATTTAGCATCCTGTCCCGGTAAAATAAGTGGTATGCTTTGAGATAGAGCGCTGGCCAATCCCAAAGAACACACGAAGAGTGACGTGCTTCGAATGCGGCTTTGGGCCAAGTGTCAGGAGACAGAACTTACCCCCAGGCTAGCAAATAGGTGCTCATAATGGGAGTTCGGTCGAAAGCCACCAACTGCTTTCCCTTGGCGGTCGCCGTGGTGGACTTTACGGGCATGTTGGAGAGCGCGACCAAGTCGTCCGGGATCTCGATAGAGAAGTCGAAGGTGGCCTTCAGGTTGGGCTCGTCCAGGCAAGGGAAAGCCCTTCTGGCATCGGTACTCTCAAACTGCGTACTGAGCATGTAGTGCCATTCGTCGTCGCGCGGCACGGAGGCGGCGGCAGGGGCGGCAGGCTTGTACTGAGAACGGTAGAAGCCGGCCATGTCATGGTTGAGGATGCCTTGGAACTCGATGGTCACGGTGGCCTTGGAGATAGGAAGCTCAGCATCGAAGGCAATGGTGGCGCGCTGGGCCTTGACATCGTACTGGATGTCCGAGGTGGTGTAGGAGGTGCTGGCCTTGCCGGACTCGACCTCGACCTTTGCAGTCTTGAGCTTCAGCTCTAGGGTGTTGAGAATGATGTCCTTGGTGGGTTTTGTGATGTTGCCGGTGATGCTGAGGTGTTTGCTTAGCCCTGTGTGTTTTTCTTGTGTGGGATAAATGAGGACGAGGGGGATGCGTACGTGACAGTTCCCTGGTAGGTCCAGTTGGTGAATTCCAAGTCCTTGAGGGCCAAGTCATAGTGACTAGGCTTGAACTGGTCAGGCAAGATGTTTCTGTCCTCCATAATGCTAGTGTTGGACGACATAGCCGGGGTGCTGTGTGTGCAGTGAGTGGTCACTGTGGTGTACTTAGGTAGGGGAGGGAAACTTCCCGAGTGGATGTTGAAGCTCGGGGCTGAAAGGTACACAAGCACGGTACGGTACCCAGTACTTTGGTACACGACCCCGCGTCCTGAACTGGAGCTCTTGTGGAGACTTGCTGAAATGCGGGTGGTGCTTGCGCTCAGGCTGATGCTCGTGCTGTCACCAATCTTTACTTGACTGTGCAAGACTCGCTCTTGATACCGAATTGAAACGGCGTCAAGAGGGGTTTATTGGTTTTGTTATATTGCTTATGAGACGAGGTTGAAGAGCAAAAACTTCGCAGCTTCCTCTTTCTATCAAGTACGCACCCGATACCAATGCTACGCTGGGGCCGCTCCTCCCTAGAGACAATGAACCAAAAGAAGGCAGCCCGGTCGGGTAAGCCGTTTCTATGCGCAGTAGAAGATGCTGGGAGAGGAGTCCTATTTCTTGATATCACGTAAGTACTTACTTACTCAAGAACCGAAACCGAAGCAGAAGCATCGAATGTGTAGCATTGTATGCATCTTCAAGTATCCAATGTTTCAGACCACAATCGGCACCGACTCGCCCAAAGGGAGCCAAGACCGGCGCCGAAGTCGGCTGTTGTTGGTCATCTCGCCGATGTGGATTCGTAGGACATCATCGTCTCCGAGTCCTTCATCCTTTTCCTATGAATCCGGCGTGGCACCAAGCGCCAAGAACCAGGAGATAGGTAGGTAGGTTCGTGTGTTGAATCTCATCATGTGCTCACTCGTGCTCGTTGGCCTCTTGTGCCAAGGCGAAATTGGGCGAGCGTCTTGGCAACTTATGAGAGAGTCTTGGCCTCGAGAACTTTCCGTCACAACTTGGTTTTCCGGGGGCGCCAGCACTGCAGGCAGAGGGTTGATCAGACACGCCCTTCTCGCTGCCAAGAGCCCGCAGGAATATCGGCAGAGCATGTAATGGCTAGATGTGCTGGGCACCACATACTCGTGGCGCCGTGGACAATTCGCAATATGGCCAGCGTGACTCGACACTTGACAGTGGATTTCTTGGTCTGGTTACCTGGCCGCCTAGGCAGCAGGAAGGACTTCAAATCATTCTCTGGACAAAAGATGCTGTGATCAAATGCGGGCAGTCACAGCTCGGATCTGAGGCCATCTCGGGGTTGAACAATAAGGATACAGAGACATACAGATACGAAGGACATTACGGAGTATGAATACAATCCGCAATGTTGCACACAAGGCTGAAGTCATATCAGACTTGTTATAAGCTATCGAAATCGCCATTGAGCCATCGTCGTCAGTACCGAGGACAAGTACGGAGTATGGAGCCTTCACATGGCCGCTTTCGTCATTGGCGTCTTTGAGGGCGTCGGCGCCATCCAAAGTGCCCCCACCTCGGCAACATCCCCTTAACCTGTTCCAGTCCAGTTCCTCTTGTTTCTAAATTGGTAATTCTGTGAGGAGAAATCCTATGTATCAGCACGCACATGCTTACAGATCACATACAATCACCACGCCTTTTCGGCTTTCCTTTCTTGTTTCCTTCTTGACTCTATCTTCTCTCTTCAGATTACCTACCTACCCGCCACTTGTACGGAGTCTGGAGCGACCGGATAGACACACAGTCAAACGGCACTTCTCGGTCTTCACACCAACAATACCAGCAGGCTTTGGCCCCGGGTTTCAGTGCAGGCCTTGTTTGACCGCCAAGGCCAAGCCTTGAACAGTGCCAAGAACAGCAAGAACAGCACCAGAGTCGCGCCAATCGGCCAATCAGCTCACATCCAAGCCCGCCGCTCTTGGTTGACTTCTTTCCTTGCCGGTCTTTTGCCAACTGCCCAGCCATCTGTTCCCGACAACGAGAAACACCGTCATCTTCGCACTCTGTCCGACCGTTTTGACTCCTACATATCTTTCTTCAAGTTGTCGGTGTGTAGGCGCTTGCTTCGTCTTGGTCTTCCCTCCTGGCTGCCTGGGTGCTCAAAGTCTATTTCAAACTATTTCCCTACCTCAAATCACACTCCTTTGCTTGCCTACTACTCCAGTATTCATCCATAAGGACTTTGTGCGCTCAACTCCACTCGACTTCGAGAACCATCCACTCCACACCCAACGCGCTGATCCATCCAACTGCTACCATCACCTCTAATAGGTAGTACCCGATCTGGCGACTTACCCTTCCAACATCACGCATCTCGACCCTCCAAGACCAGATCGTTAACATACGCATGCCAACATCACCTACGGCATCTTTGTGTTCCACACGCGCCGATCGTCCGCTGTCATGTCCGAGCCCGCCCCGAATATCAATCACACAATGAGCGTCCCTCCACCGAATACCTTTTCCCAGGACGTCGACATGTCCTCGCCTCCGCTAGAAGCCGACACGTCCTTGCCTCCACTAGACGCCGATACATCCTTGCCTTCATTAGAAGCAACAGGATCCTTCTCTCCCTTAGATGATGCCTTCACACAAACTTCTGACTTGGATGGCCTGGATGGGACCATCGAACCCCCTCGTATCTACACTCCTCCGCCGCGTCTTGCCGAACGCTTTTATCGCCCATCGCAGACCCGACGAAAAGGTTCCGCTGCCTCCTCTCGCCGAAACTCCACCTCCTCCCTCTCGTCCCTCACATTGTCCTCCACCAATGGGCCCCAAAGCAAACATGTTGCCAACTCGCAACGGAGGGATGCCATTCTCAAAGACCGCCAACAGCGTTTAGCCGACCGCGCCGCACATGTCGAAAAGGTTCGCTTACGCGCCGCCATCGCCAAGGAGCGCACCATTGCGCTCTCTGAAGAGCGAGCTGTCGCTGCTGCTCTTACTCGCGAGCGCAAGCTGATGGAGATTGCCGCCACATGCGCCGAGGAGGTCAAGAGGGCCAAGGCTATCGCCGAGAATACCAAGGGCAAGCGCGAGCTTGAGTTACAAAAATTGCGGCAGCACATGCACGAGCGCCAAGCAGAGGCAGAAAGGCGTCGCGAGGAGCTCCGAAAGCAAGCCCCGAGGGCTCGAGGCTTCAGTCTGGGCACGAAGAAGTCGGTCGACTCTTTGCCGTCCGTGTCCGAGGTCAAGGAGACAGAAGCACGCCCTCTTTCGACAGAAGCCGCTGTCTGCAGGCTGCAGACTTGGTGGCGGTCGCTTGCAAGGAGCAGAGCTGTCAACGCCTTCGCTCAGTTGGGCTTGACCGTTGACGACGTGAGGAACACCCCCTACGACCAAGTCACCGAGATGCTCCTGCAGAAACGAGTCATCGTGGCGACGGCACATGTTCTCGATCTCTGTGGTCTACGACAAGGACCTCGCGAGTCCGTCAATCAAATGAAGGCTGTCAAGCTCTTCTTGAGCGCGTTTCTCATCCTGTGCCATCCCACACAGGTGCTTGGCAATGTATACAACACTAGTAGTCAGGATATGGGACCTGCGTCGCAACTCCTGGCTCGAGACGACCTGGACAACCCCCAAGTACAACAGCTTGTCTCAAGGGCAAAAGACCTTCTCATCACTTTTGAGACCATCATGTCTCGCTTGACAAGCCACAACAACTACACGCTTCCTCCGGCTCTGCTCCAGTCGCTACCCGATAACTTTAGCTCTTTTGAATCAGCCTTCTTGAAATGGTCAAGCCGGGATATGCATGCCTTGGTCGATAGCATGCTTAAGCAGCTGGTTGAGCTCGACGCCATCATTGAGACGATCAGTGATACGAGCGAGCCTGCCGTGGTGGCCGAATACAAAAAGAGCGTTGCGCCTAACCAAGAGATGCTGATTGTTAAAATTAAGAGGCTTTTGGGTAAAGAGGCAGGATCCAAAGCGGTGCGTCACGCTGTTGCCCACGGTCGTAAAGTGAGGGCCGACAGGAAGAAGGAACAGAGCCAAATGAAACCTCGCATCGCTGAGATCACGGTAACGCCCGAGTCCGCCATGGCCGATCTGGCTGCTGCAGACCAACAAAGCCAGCCTTCGAACAAGACCTCAACGACCACGTCGTCGAATGTGTATCCCAGTCCCCCGTCCACCCCGAGCAGGCCGAGTGAGCCGATGCCCTCGACCAGGGGGAAATTGCTGCCCGAAAACCGCGTCGTTGTCCACGAATTGGCCATCAACAAGGAATATCAAGTCCGCGCGTCAGACTTTTTGGAAGCAGAAACCAAAGCACTCCGCCCCTACCTGGACCAGATGCGGGCCACGATGCAAGGCGATGCCGTTTCTCGCGAGATCCACTTTCACCTCCTTGTAAAGGTCGCTGAGCATATTCGGGAGAAGCTATTGAGGCTTGTCAACCCTCCGCATCCACTATGCAACCATATCGAAGAACTTCTGGACGTGGAACAGTTCAAACAGCAGCTTGAAACCGGCTTATTCTCTTACGAAACCTTCTTTGCTGCCATGGGCACACTCCTGTCGAAGATGTGTGCCGAGTTCCGAGACGCGGAACTGGCGGATTTGACAGAAAACAAGCTCAAGCGGGGCAACTACGTTGACCGCATGGAGTCGCTGGTCCTCTTCATTGACTGCATGGTGACTGACCATGCTAACTACCTCCTCAGCAAGGTTGCGCCGTTGCTTCTTGGATCAGCAGCCGAATACGAAACCAAAGCTTTTGCGTCAGCTATCGCACAGCAGAAACACGGATTGTTCGCCGCTGAAACGGCCTGGCGAGCTGCGCGAACCAAGGTGGTTGCGGAGGCGAGTCGCCGCGATCCAGAAAACGTGAACCACCCCAAGAACCAGCCGACAGCTGAGAAGATCTACGCCCATATGCTCGTCGGGATCTTCACTCAGCCCAGTGACCTGCAATATGGGCAGATTCCCGAGATGCTGCAGCTTGACCACAAACGGATTCTCAAGTACAACAAGCTCACTCGCAACATCGTCACCACCTGTGGCATCCTTCTGCAGTGCAAGAACTTGCTTAAGCGGGATGTGCGCGCGCCATGGAAGTCAGAGGCTCTACGCATTGAGACTGTTCTGAACACTGCCGAGTCGGAAGAAGTCGCCGTCAATGGAGTGATGGCAGCTCTTGAAGCTGGCCGATCGATCCCGCCTGCCATGAAGACCCATCTGCGGGAATTTGTGCAGAAGCTCATCGTAGCTCACCTGGCGCTGGCCAACACGGCACAGCCTGAGCCGCATGGGCAATGGGACCCTGCCGCCCATGATCCGACCCAGCCTGTTCTGAGACTGCTTCTCCGGCGCTTGCGCGATCACGTCACCACCCGGATGGTGGCTGGCAGCAGCGGCGACAAGAACAAGATGGCGAACACGGCGGGAGAGAAGCTTGTGGGTTGTGGGCTGGGGGAGTTTGCGGATCGTGTGCGAGACATGGTCGATGAAATGAGCAAAGTCGGTTTTGTGGACAGGGGTTCGCACGCCGAATGGTGGGAGAAGGTTGCCTCGACTGTCGAGGCCGAAGCCGCGAGCGAGCGCGCCATCACCCCTTCTTAGAAAGCAAGGAGACAGACGAAGTTTACGTGATTGAATTAGACTCAGATCAAGACGGCAGGGCACTATGTGGGAATTGTCGGAAGAATGTACGATCGGGCGTTTTGGGAGGTTACGACGGGTCTGGGGCGTGGATACATACATACCATCACGGCGTTCTGGGGATCATGTGGTCTAGCGTCTGCGCAATTATTTTTCTATAAGGCTTTGTTACACAGAGCCAGCGTAATTGGATGATGATTCAATAGCGAAGCAGCCTCTTCCATCGGGATATCGCGTACCAATAAAGTTTTCGACACCACCATACCACAATCTCTCTTCCCTTCACCGGCGACGCTCAAAGCAAAAACCGCCCTTATCCACAATTCCAATACACGCACACACACACACACACTCCCCCCCCCCTCTACGGCTTCAACCGGTGCACAAGCCCCTCCATCACCACGCCCCCGATACTCGCCCCCAGCGCCGCCTTCTTCCCGCCCCGCTCGCGCGGATCCTCGCCGCGCACCTTGGCGGCCGCCGCATCAATCGCGGCGCCGCCCAGCGCCGCCGTCGCCACCCGCTTCCACGCCACGCTGCCGCCGCCGCCGCCGCCGCCGTCGCGGCCCGGTCGTTGCTGTCGCACCGCCTCCAGTGCGCCCGCCGCAAGCGCCGCTTTGCCGAGGTTTGTTGCCACTGCGCGCTTCTTGGACGTGGCCGAGGTCGAGGCGCCGCGGCGCCGCGAGGAAGGATTGTAGTAGTCGTCGTCGTTGTCGTCGTCGTCGCGACCGCGATCGCGATCGCGGTCGCGGCGGCTGTCTCGTCGTGATGGTGGCCGCCGGTTGTTGTTATTATTGTTGCTGCTACGGTGGCGCCCCTCCGAGGGCCTGCTGCTGCGAGTGGATATGCGGCGGTCGAGACTGCGCGGCCGCTGCTCACTGCGGCGGCGGCGCTGCGAGGAGGAGGAGGCTGCTGCTGCTTCGGGCTCGTAGTACCGGTACTCGTGGCGGCGGCGGCCTTCGCGGCTGGACTCGCGGTGCTTGAGCGTCAGCCGCGGGAAGCTGTCGTCGAGGTCATCGATGTCATCGCGGCGGGTGCGGCCGCGGCTGGTACGGTCTTTGTTGTTGGTGTTGGTGTTGGTGGTG
Organism: Ophiognomonia clavigignenti-juglandacearum; assembly: GCA_003671545.1. NCBI lineage: Eukaryota > Fungi > Ascomycota > Sordariomycetes > Diaporthales > Gnomoniaceae > Ophiognomonia > Ophiognomonia clavigignenti-juglandacearum. The sequence continues at coordinate 66,470 of PYFS01003881.1, read as the reverse complement.
TATGCGCGGTCGACGTAGGATGGCCGGGTGCTGAAGCTTGCTCGTCGGTCTCTGGGGCTGGAGCGCCTGTCTGTGGTGGAGAAGTTCCTGTCGTCTTTGTCGTCACGGTCTCTGGCTTCGCGGCTGGCTGTGGCTCCAGTCGCGGGAGGCATCATGCGGAGGTTGGGGACCGTTGTGGCCATGTTGGAGTGTGAGGATGCTGGTGATGATGATGTCTGATTTGTTCCTGGGTCGGTGATCGCTGATGACTGAGGCGTAATCTGATAGATGTCCAGAACGTATGTCACAGACGGATCAATGTAACGAGCACCGAGTGCTGCTCTTCTTTTAATATAGCCTTTTGTTGTACTTGTTTGCTCTGTGGTAGTACTGTGGGAGGAATACCGTCATCCACTCCTCACGCCATTCGCATCTACCGGGTGATACCCATCCCATCAATGCCACTACATTTTTCCTATCTTCGCCTTATTTTGGGCAGCAACATGGTGTCAATGCTCTCCTCTTTGCTGGGGATACACCCTGGATTATGCGAACGGCCCAGTTTCATGTGCGGATCGTCAAGGCACTACTACTAGTCCTCCAACACGGTACTACTATAGGACCATAGTGAATATGTGAACCGGGATCACATGCCTCTTGGACCAACGGAAAGCCTGGGTGACTATTTGCAAGAGCACAATTAGGCAGTTGGCAAGTATGTTTAGAATGTGTTAGTGCGAGAAGAAGCAAATGTGTAGGATTTAGAGTTCATACAGATCAGGGTCCTTGCGACATCTACGTGGGGGGGCCGAGTAGTTTGGAACACTGTCAGATTTATATATTCTTCGGATGACGTCGATCATGGTGATCTTCTCGACCGTTTCGAGTGATATTGAGGATACTCACGATGTGGGCCAGGGTGTGGGTGGTTGAATCCTAGCACAAGCTTCACTCATGACCTGACGAAACTGTGAGGCTAGTCCAAGACCAGAGCTGACATCGTTTTCCTTTTGTGTTCTACTGTAGGTCCCTCCATAGATTTCTGACAGACGAATGGTACAGCTCTATAATGAGAGGTACCGAAATATGCATATCTAGATCTCCGTGTAGAGTGTTGCTGACCTTAGATCGCCCCCTGATGCCGTGAATGACTATTGACCCTGGCATACGAAATCGCTCTCGAGTCTCAACAGCTATCCAGAATGCAGGCATGCTACGGCTTCGAATGAGTTTTGCCCTGGTTGGTGGTTGGAACTTTCAAGTCTTGCCCAGGTGATGTGTCTGTCTGAGCTTACCTGCTACCTATCTGCCCATGCCTTGCGTTGGTTCCAGATGCAGTGATACACCGCTCTGCACGCAGGCCCAAGTAAGTACCTAGGTAATACGTACCGTACTTTGGCGCGCGTGTATCTGCATGTATGTTTTTTTTCTTTTTGTTACACCCATTGGTGGGCCTCCTGCATTTGATGACCAAGACTTTGGAGATAGCTGTGAAGCATAAGAATTCAACCCCTCACGGCGGAAACAGTCGATGCACTTGCAAATCACCTTGCAGAAATACTCAGCATCACCAATTTTTACCACTGACGATCGCAACAGTTTGAAGATGGCTAGGATTGTATTCATACTTCCTATTGTAAGAAGATCCTGCAGTCAATCAGATACTGGCTATGATCACGCAGCGTGAGCTGACAGTCGAGACTAGATCATCCTCGCCCTTGTGGCTGTAGCAATGTAAGAGCAGCACCTAAAAGGAACTAGACGGGCATCAAACACTGACCCGCACCGAACGCTCTCAGCTATGAACACGTCTCGAGCATCACGCTCTCCCTCCCCCTAACCCCGGCTCTGACCTTCCTCACCATCCTCCTCCCCCTTCTCGCAGCCGCCAACCTCGCCACCCTCCCCGCCCTGACCAACTCCCCATCCTCCCGCAAGCAGCCCCACCCCATATTCGGATACCTGCCCCCCGCGCTCCTCCACCTCCTCCAAGGAGCCCTCACCACCGTCCTCGCCACACTGTACGCCCAAGACCTCGTCCCCGGCGCCGCCCGCGACTGCGAGCTGTCGACCCGCTGGCAGGCCCTCTACAGCGCCAAGGACGCGCCGGCGATCCGCGCCGTCCAGGACGCCTTCCAGTGCTGCGGCTTCCGCACGGTGCGCCACCAGGCGTGGCCGTTCGACCCGGCCGCGGTGCAGTGCGCGGTGCGGTTTGACCGGGCGACGGCGTGCCAGGGCCCGTGGGCTGCGGCGCTGAGGAGGGCTGCGGGCGGGGAGCTCGGGGTCGTGCTTGCTGTGGGGGTGTTGCAGGTATGTCGTCCAATGGAGGGTTTTTTTTTTATTTGTTAAAAAGAATGGAGAAGGAGGGCATCAGGACTGGTATGGGCAGCTAATCTGTGGCGAATGATCTAGATCGTGAGCATCCTTATCGCACGGCAGAATGCGGGGCGGGGCGACGGGTTCTCGTGGAGGAACGTGTTTGAGGGATGGACCCGAGGGAAAAGCACGACTAGCTCATCTTCTAGACCATTGCTCACGGGACAAGCGGAGCAGGTCGAGGAGGTGGACGAGGAAGTTGGGGAGAGCGGCCGCGGAAATGGCTCCAGGTATGGTACTACAGGAGGCAACGGGGCCTCGGGGCCGAGAGTCCTGCCTTCTGGTCTCCAGCCTGAACGCAATGAGTGGCAGGATGTGTGAGTCGATCGATTCGAGGGTCGATGTTGAGATTTCTCAGAGGAGTTGATTAGTGCATGGTGCTGGCGGAATGGCCACTGGACAGGGACCACCGGGCCAAGGGTGTCGAGAGAATTTGTGAGGTGGCTTCGGAAGGACTGCACGTCTTTCTAAGTCGCGCTGAGACTTATTCTTCGGGTTCCTCCATCCGGAAAACGACGTTGTGAGCTGGCCTCGAGAGGCAAGTCGCAACATCTAGATAGAGCCGAAGTAGACAGTAGACTGACTGTGTTCTGGACAGGTCAATGCGAGGACCAGCAATGTTCGGTCGAGACACGCAGCTGCTCAGAGTACTATGTACGGAGTACGTTTCTCGTTGTCCTCGGTGCCGATGTGAATGAATTATGATCAGGCATTTGCAAAGTCTTGGGCTATAGGCACTTGTATAAGTCAAGTGTCACTTTGAGACTGTACCAGTCCTGAAATCGGCAAAAACTCGAAGCATCAAACGATGTGGCCGACGGAACAGGACCGGCCCTTCATCCCGGTTCCAGCCCGGTCAGGCTGGCCCGGTCCGAGCTCACTAGCCCCGGCCTCTCCGCTTTGCTGCCTGCGGATTCGTCCGAGCGCTAGTTTGAGATGCCCAAGTACCCAAGTATTTGTGGTACCGAATTTACCTCATGATATGTCATAGTCCCAAAAGGCAAGGACACGCGACCGAGCCGAATGATGTTGGTTTCGACTCACTCTGCGGTCACCAGCCATCCCGCCGCGGATAAACCCCAAGGTATCAGTAGAACTTGGCAATTAAAAAAATCCGCCGCACACGGGCAGCACACGTCCGGAGACACGGCGGGACAGGCAGTTTTGCATAAAGACATCGATGCCAGCCAATCACATCGTGATATCGTTATCTTTGTGGAGATGGTCGGCTAGCGGCGTGATAGGGCGAAGGAATCTCCAACGCCATCAGAATTATGGCCGGTTACCTAACTGGAACTTTGGCCGGCCTTGATGATCCGGGTTCCTTCGGATTCTTGTGGATATGTGACGTTGAGGGTGACGATGCGAGGGTTGGACGATGAGGCCATGTTCATGTATTACGCAGGAGAATAGACTGTCCGGATTGGGTAGGACGAGCACATGTGTGTGAATTGTGACTGCGATAAAACCGAGGATAGGCGGTTAATGAAATGGATACGATGAAAATGTTGGGCTGTGCAGCTGGGGGGGCCGAGACCGGCGCCTGAAATGCTGCAGTAATGATATTCAACCCCGGATTTTCTGCGAACCTTGTCCATGTCTCTTTGAAGACGGGGGTCCAACATCGATAGCGTCCGAAAATAAGTGTAGATAGGAGGCTGTCCAGCCACGAGCATTGGATTGTAAATGCATCGGGGTAATGCGCAATATGATCAGTCACGGCAAGCCTATCGTGAACCCCGTGAACACTGAAAAGTTGGATGTTGAGACTTTGCTGTATGTGGACGAGGGCCCCACGACTCCGCGAGGAGGGAAGCGTGCGATGTACCCCGAGACCCCACGTCACTGTCACTGGCATGGCGATCTTCGATGGTGGGTTGTTGTCAGGGGAATGCAACCTTGACGACGAGCTGCGAGCTGCATCATCCACACCTGCGGACCTGATAGCGAACCCAGAGCCACGGAGCTGGGACATCGTGACAGTGGTTATGGGAGAGCGAGACAGAGAGGCGAGATGCAGCCCGATAAGGCCATTCCGCATTGTCCTAAGCAGCGAGTGCCACATCCGCGAGGAGGCAGGACAAGCAGGACTCAAGCAATGAACAAAGACTAAATATAAATCTTGTGCATCCGTACGGATACAGGCCAAGGAGTTTTGTCGGCCTAAAACATGAGACCCCACACGGGCTTCCGTACCTGAAGCGTATCGTACAAAGCACGGAGGTACAAGGCGCTCTATCGGCTGAGTACCCCAAGAACCCTGCAGCTGAGAGAGCACCTTCCAAGTACTGTAATACCACATGCACCTTCCATTCAAGTAGCTCATCACCCCCACCCACTAACATACTTTCGAGTTGACGCTTTTTCCCCTCCCCTTACTTTCCGAGCACTAAAACCTAAGACTATCTCTACACACTGTTTTGCTTTATTTGCCGATCGCCTCTCTTCCACTCTTCTACACACGGAGATATCCAATCCCTAATCCACATCCACATCCTCATCCACATCATCAACAGTCAATATGGTATGTTGCATCCCCAACTCTTCTTGTGTGGCGTGTGCGCCTCCAGCTGGCAGTTTGCCAGCTCGATACCACGCGCCACCAAGCCAAAGGCAACACAATGCAAAAAGACACGTGCTAACATGTCCTTGTTTGCGCCTAGGCGACACACGACGACTTCGGAGTCAGCAAGGCTACAGTGGTATGTCTGCGAGAGAATCAGCGCACCTGCTGTTTGCATTGCGCCGATCTTGTGACTTGCTCAAGACACTAAAATATGTTGTAGCTGGCGCCTTTCTTGGCCCTCAACCAGAAGGGAAAGATCATGGCTGAATACGTCTGGATCGACTCCGAGGGTGGAACTCGCTCAAAGTCAAGAGTAGGTGGTCCATCTCCCGCGCAAGAAGACATCTTGCTATCGCATCCTCCGACAAAGCTTGCTAATCCCTCACCCAAAAAACAGACACTTGATGCCAAGAACGAAGGATACAAGCCCGAAGATCTCCCAACAGTACGTTGCCAAAGCCCAATTCGTCCCCTCCAAAATGTAGACCACAGTTGACGTGATCCGCTCTCCAACAGTGGAACTTCGACGGCTCCTCAACTGGCCAGGCTCCTGGTGAAAACAGCGATGTGTACCTGAAACCCGTCGCTGTCTACCCCGACCCCTTCCGTACCGAGGGCGGCAACAACATTCTCGTGCTCGCCGAGTGCTGGATGTCCGACGGCACACCTAACAAGTTCAACCACCGTCACGAGGCAGCCAAGCTGATGGAGAAGCACGCTGCTCACAAGCCTTGGTTCGGTCTTGAGCAAGAGTACACCCTGCTCGACCTCAACGAGAGGCCATTCGGCTGGGTAAGCCTGCCTGGAAGCATCCAAAAAGGAGGCAAAGAAGCAAAGAGACTGACGTACACAATGTAGCCCGCCCACGGCTTCCCCGCCCCGCAGGGCCCATACTACTGCGGTGTCGGTGCTGGCAAGGTCGTCCAGCGCGACATCGTCGAGGCGCACTACAAGGCCTGCTTGTACGCTGGTGTCAACATTTCTGGCACCAATGCCGAGGTCATGCCCGCCCAGTGGGAGTTCCAAGTCGGACCCTGCGAGGGTATCAAGATGGGTGATGAGCTCTGGATTGCTCGCTTCCTGCTCCAGTATGTGGAACCTTGAGACGAAAATTGCTTTGTGGCAGATCGGCGACACTGTTGCAGATCTGGCCGTCTGGTGATCCGCTCGAGTCTTTGCTGACGATTTTATGTAGCCGTGTCGCCGAGGCCTTCGGTGCCCGCGTTTCGCTGGCTCCTAAGCCCATCCCCGGTGACTGGAACGGTGCCGGTCTCCACTCCAACTTCTCCAGCGAGGAGATGCGCAAGGAGGGCGGCATGAAGCACATCGAGGCCGCCATCAAGAAGCTGGAGGGCCGCCACAAGGAGCGTAAGTATAGACGCAAGATGGAGAATTCGTGGTAGTGGCGCTTGAGACTAATGCATCATCTACAGACATCCTCGTCTACGGCGAGGGCAACGAGCTCCGTCTCACCGGCAAGCACGAGACCGGTGCCATTGACACCTTCACATACGGCGTCGCCAACCGTGGCTCATCGATCCGCATTCCTCGCGAGTGTGCCGCCAAGGGCTACGGATACTTCGAGGACCGTCGCCCCGCCTCCAACGCCGACCCTTACCAGATCACCGGCATCATCATGGAGACCATTTACGGTGCTGTGGAGTAGGACTCCCCTGTTGCTTCTTCTCCGTCGTCTAACGAGTAGGATTACGTTCCGTCGCTGTCTGGTGGTTCCAGTTCCATGGTGGTGCGTACGAAGGACTAGCTGCGGCTTCCTTCTTGATGGATTAATTTTTTGATTCAGTACACACAGGAAACACAGGGTAGGAGCTACAGACTAACAGTTACCGGATAAATGAGGCTGCGTCGAGCATTTTTTAACTCGCAACTTTTTGATCAATACGTATGGTGATGATGTGCTCGCCTGCGTCGTGCTACGCATCCTGTAATGGAGACAGGCTGAAATAAAGACTCTGACCACGTACAGTTTGCACTTGACTGCCCACTTGCGACACGGCAACAGCTTGGGCCCAGGCTGATTTTAGACTCTTACCACCGGGTCGTGCCTCAATGGTCAGGTGGCTTTCAGGGACTGGGCGGACACTCCGATGCCAATTTTCGGTGAATCTGAGAACAAGGCCCAACAGAATTCGGCTTGGAAGGCCAAAATAGGTGTAGGATAGTGGCTGACTGCACGTAGTATCGCTGACAAAACTCAGCTAGTGTCACCGCGCACTGGACTGTACGTAATGCCCACAAGAATGCCTACTTAATCTGCAGATGCACGTGGATTTGTCCCGGACACCTGTCGTACTCGTGATTTCTCTTTTCTTGTGGAGTCAATATCGACCGCATCAACTGACGACGGACAGCAACGAGAGGGGCGCGTCTTCGCAATCGCATAAGATGAGCAGCGCAGATTATACGGAGCTATTCACCGGGCGCCCGAATCCCGAGCACGGGGGCTCGTTGGATTACCTGCCAGCACCAGTCTTGTTGTTGACCATCACTCACAGCGAGGTACTTTCTCCGTGTATGCCAGCCACACTTTGCGTCACCCGTGCTGACAAGCTGCTAAGACCACCAGAACATCGTCGACGACAGAGCACATCGTCGATCCGCAGGATCTCATAGATCGCGTGGAATACCTGACGGTGCGACGTGACGATCTCGACCGTGGTGAGCCTTGCAATGACATGGTATCTATGAATAGCACGATCTCCCAGCAGACGATGCCCATCGAAGTGTGTTCATGTAGGCGCGACCCAGCCAAGCAGAAGTTTCCTAGCGTGAGCCCAAGGCACGCTCTTCGCTAATCGAGGCGAGGGTGTAGATTCGGCCCTTGCGGAGTCGACGCCATCCGGCCCGACTCCTGTGACGACCTTCCTCGTTCTGAGGAAGATCTTGCGGAGATCATTGGCGAACCTCGCATTCCATTCACTCATGATGTCTTCAAGTCCCTGTTGGACGTACTTGCGCTGCCAAAAGCCACGCCATGGGCTCTCGCGACGGGCAGCTCCCATTTCAAAGAGTACAGCCCCCATCGTGACCGGGCCAGCTCTAGTACCAAAGGTGGGTGAACATTCTGATCCAGACTTCCAAGTCTGAGGCCTGCAATGAGTCTACGGCCTATCCTGACATTGTAAATCCAGGCTACACCATCCGCATCCCCACACGAGGCGTGATCCCCATGAACATCGGCCTCTCGACCTCGCACAACACCACCACGCGGACAACCCACACCCTCGTCGTCGGCGCCTCCGCCGCACAGTCCCGGTACCTAGCGCAGCAGCTGCGCCGCCTCGCCACGCTCGCCCACCACCCTCTGTTACTGCCCGCGCTCCTCTGCGGCCACCACGAGTTCCTGCTCCGCGTCGAGACGGCCCGCCTCTGGAACAAGCTCGTCGCCGTCGAGACTGCCAGCGGCAGGGGCGACGTCGTGTCCCCGGCGCTGCTGCGCCAGCAGCGGACGGGCGAGATCAGCAGTGAGAGTGTGCATGCGGATTTGACGCGCGCCGCGCTGGGGGTTGCGCAGTTGAGCAGTTCCTGGGAGAGCGGGGTGCAGAGCTTGATGGCGAAGGTGGAGTTGATGAAGCAGAGCATTGGTAGGCTTGATGGGCAGCAGGAGGAGGGGAGTTTGAAGGAGACGTCGACGCTGCTGCAGGAGGTCCTGGATCTGACGCGCCAGAAGGCGAGTGTGACGTTGTGGAATTTGCAGATGATTCAGAAGCGGGTCTCAGCACAGATGAATGCCGTGAGTACTATCCTCTCTCTCCTAGTGGTGAAGATAGTTAGACAGAGGAAAAGACTGAAGGTCTCATTATCCAGATCTACAACTATACCGCCCAGCGCATAGCCACCGCCGCGATGCGAGATAGCTCGGCGATGAAGGCGATTGCTGTGCTGACCATGTTCTTCCTCCCCGCAACATTCATGGCGGTCAGTACTAAACACTCACACGAGACTCACACAATGATGACATATTCTCAAGCTGACACACTCCGCCACAGAGTCTCTTCGCAATGCCTCTTCTGGACTTCTCCGCAGCACCGGGCGAAGCCATCGCGCAACCACGCTTCTGGATCTACTGGGCCTGCACCATCCCCATCACAGCCGCCGTAGGGCTCACCTACTTCGGCTACCTCTGGTGGCAAGACCGAGCAAAGCAAGAACGCGGTACCGAGAATCAGGGTCCATTGATGCCCAAGACACGTCCTAACATGAGCCATGGAGTGAATGCGGACTCAGTCGGCAGTGAGGGCTCAAGCATAATAACAGTGGCCGAGACGACGGCAGTTCATCGAGTGAGGATAAGGCCTGCGAGCCTGGAACTTCCTGTTGCACACAACATACCTGAAGATCCAGATATAACGGCCCTTCGGACGGGCAACTTCGCACTAGAAGACGATATCGAGCTGGGGTATACATCAGCAATTCGCACCGCCGAGCATACCAGGCCTGGTCGATCCACACGTCGGGACGGTGCTGTTCGCTATTCGCGCTCGCATTCCAGGCGCCGCTCACAGGTAGCTATCCCCTCCGATCGCCGATCGCGTTCGCACTCTAGACGCCGCATACAGGTGGCTTCGACATCTAGCTATCGGTAATATGGGGCATCTATTTGGCAGGAAGGCTCGCACTTAGGCCCCATTTTCTTTCCCTTAGAATCAGCGGTCTCTATCCATGCAGACTTGCTCGCCAATCCAATATGGAGGAAGGGAATCCCGTCAATGAGACGACCTGGAAGCTGTACTCTCTTCGAGCTGGTCATCATTCTACAACATGCGTGCTTTTCTTTTCCCTTGGAGGCGCGGACTGGCAGACTGGCCCGGACCACCCGCGGTTATAGATCGTACAGGGCAAGTATTTCCTCCAAGTTGGCCTTCGGCCTTGGGAAGTAAATGACTGGCTATACTGGCCTCAGTATAAAGCACTTTTACGAACACGTGCTACGCCCCTTCGAAGCTAAAAAATCAGGGCCAGCGGTGTAGCTATCCGTATACTGCATCTTGCACCGCAGTCTCTAGCTGGGGTACTACTGCCACTTATGTTATCATTTTCCCTGGAGCGCGCCCACCACCCATGCCATCGATGCTGCAAGCAGGGACAGAAAATACTGGAACTCGGCACGGCGCGGCGCCCGGCGCCCGGCAGGGCCTGTCAGTAGCATGGGTCTTCTCGAGAACAAGGGTCTTCTTCTTCATCTTCATTTTCATACGCTCTGGACGAGAACGGCAATGCTAGCGAACCAGCAAGGCCAGCGGTCACCACCACCACCAGCAGCAGCATGTCCAAAACTCTCCGCTGAGATGGTGGTCAAGGGCTGGTCGACATGGTGAACCAGAGAGGCAATGCTAGCGAACGAGCATGCACGTCTTGACCAATCGTGCGAAATGTATCGCAACCAAGACTACCTGCATGGTCGCGGTTCCACTATCCGATGTGCTGCCCTGTAGGTTCTGAATTGCTTGTGGCAATATCGCGCATATATCCCAACCACAGCACTCTTACGAAGGGGTATGTTTGGTAGGCTAGCTACTTATCTGGCTGAGGTGCATACATTGAGCAGTCCAGTGATATCAGTGATTCGCATACTGGCCTGCTCTTGATTGCCTGGTGTGTTATACGGGCGGAACACAGTACATATGTACCATACCACTACGAACCTGGCGATGTTCTTAGAGAAGTCATGGCTCAAGAAGCCGAAGGAGAGTGAGACATCCAGTATCTTCGGCCCGTGGTTCGGCCTCCCTATCCTCGGGGCACGAGTGCAACTCCGCTGTGGATAACGTTTGGACAGCCCGGTGCTTCTTTTCTCATGGAGTTGATGACTTTTGCACATGCACACCCATCTGAGCTCCACAGCTTCGCACCCATGCAAGCTATGTTCCGAAGGAACCACGTGACCATCGTCATCTAGCTGTTCATACCTACCCACCACCAGCAGCCACATGCAGCCACATCATTGGACCTTGGGATCTCCCCCCCTCCGGAGAGTAGGCCCCGAGGCTGTTGTGCTGATGAAGCACCATCCAACCGTCGAACCTTTTCTGCTTGGGAAGCCGAGAGGCGGGCCGACGATCCTCGTCAATCTCGATTTGTGTCCTGGCCTCTTCGCGCCGTGGAGCGGCTCGAGGATGGCTCCAGATAGACGCGCCATGCGCGTGAAAGGTGCTCGAGCCAGGGCCTGGTAGTTCCGGCAGTGTTATGTGATAACCTGACCGGATGCAGCGTGATGAAGGAGGACTCGGAGATTAGTATCCAGTACCTAACGTACAGTAGTGCGCCAATTTCATGCACTGAACCGCTGTCAGAGGAAAAAGCAGTTGCAGCTGCGGAAGGAAAGTCGACCCGATCCCTGGTTAGTGACGGGGCTTCGTATTTTGTGCGTGTGGTCATATTGGTTGCTACCGCGGACTGACTCTGAGAGTCCGGTCTGTCATTTTTTTTTTTTAATTGCGCAGCTGATATCTCATATTGACCATGTCAAAGCACCACTTGCACGGAGAAACTTCACAGGATCGTCACAAGACGCGTGTGTCCGGGCTACTGGCATGCAGAAGATCAACTTGAAAGACTCGCGAAGCCAACGCATCGAGATGGGTCGTCAACTCGTCGTGGTCTTCGGTACACGTAGCGTCGTACCAACCCTCCTGCATTGGTCCTAGCGAGATGACTTGTCACAAAACCCGTCCCGCTCCGCAAGTGGGAAATGCAACGGCGGCGTTGGCCCGTTGGGTCTTGGACATTGAGGCTGTTGGCGGTTTTGATGGTCTCGAAGGCGCGACTCCACGAGAAAGATGGACCCCTTCTGGAACGTCACCCGGCCGCCAGAGACGCTTTAATCTGATGGAGAGCAAGTTGAGCTGCAGAACTTTAGCTAATGAGCTGCCCGATCACGTCCCACCGCAGAAAGGAAACAGAGTGTGCGTAATCTTGCACCTCCTACTGTACATGGCGAAAGACGGCTCGGGTAGAGGGCCACGACAGCGTGGATGGAGAGACTGGTCCGATCGCGTCCCACGGCAGGAAGGGTAACCAGAATCTGGGTGAGAGTGCATAATCTTGCGTCGTAGTGCAAGTGACTGGCCCTTCTTGATGGCTAGGCACGTCTCCATTCAGCGGCATGACACTACCTGCAGCCTTGTGCGCGCAGCTTCCAATGCACTGACGGCAGCGGATGCAGTATCATCACTCCAATGGTGGATGAATCCACGGTCTGGAACTTCTTCAGGGTGATCCAATCTTGTGTCGTCCACGATAATGTGGAGAAAGACAGATCTTGCCGCTGGTGCCAACTGCTGCGGCGCCGTGCAGTTCCGTGCTATCTGCTGACAGTTCGAGATGCGAGGGCGGCACGTAGTGTAGTGGAGCTGACGGCAGTCGCTGGGTCTGGCAGCGGACTTGGAGAAGATCATCTGTCTCCAGAATCCCCACGGGACAGCTCAAAACGGACGTCAACCTCGGACAGTATCAACTTGGGTATTATATGACCCACCTGTACCGCCACCGGGGTATCCACTCCTGACCTCTCGGAGTACTTGCCGAACTGGCAGCAATGACTTCGTAGTTTCCTGCTTGATGGATCTGGACGCATGAAGACTGTGGGCCGACGTCAACCTGCTGCCGTGCAGGACCGGCCTGGCCGTAGCTCTGGCCAATATCCGAAAAGGCACGATGCTCATGATTCGCCGGCCGGGCTTCGACGCTTCGTAGGTAAAATGGTGCGATTTGGACATGACTCTCTTCCTTCCAAGTGGACTGTGGGTGCTTCTAGAAGGACTGGAAAACAGTGGTAGTCCTTGCGGAGCAACACACCATCTCGAAGTGGCGTGACATACTGATGTTTTTCCGCAGCTATTGTCGTATGGGACGATGGCCACCTCCTTGCGACAGGATCTGACCTCGATTGGCAGCCGTGATGGGTGGGACGGGAAGACCCTGGATTGATGAGACGACGGGTTGCAACTTGTGGGTTGATGTATGCTCTGGCGCGGTATCTCGTACAGTAGTAGTTCGCGCCCCGGCACGGCACATCATCGTCGCATGGGCATGACCTCTTGCATTGCATGGTTCGCAGGCGACGACACCATCTTCTTGTCGGGGTGCAAATAGGAATGCGGCCGCTCGCCCCGGCAGGGCGATGGAGGTGCATGTTGCTCCATGCAGTCAGCCAGCTTGCCCCGTACCAGGCAGGCCTAGCAGATTGATGGGACCGAAGCTCATTCTGGGAGCATGGACGGCGATCAAGCTGCTCTGAGAGGAGCAGCTTGCCATCAGTGTCGCCCGAAGTGTCGCCCGAAGTGTCGGTGGACTTGATACAAAGTACTTTGGAGTACTCGTTGACGGATGCCCACAAGTGCTGCGACGTTGGCGAGATGGAGCAGCTGTCACTCACACGAACATCAGTGGATTCAGTGGATTGAGGATCCACAGGATGCGCAGGGCCTCGGCCCGCAATCCTCTAAAACAGCTGCAAGGCCGGTCATCAGTGATGAGAAGGAGACAGGGAGAATGTCGCCGTCGTCAATTGCCCGGACAAATGGACCCCACGAGGCAGCGAGGGCTTGCTTGCCCCTGGCCCGAAAAGTTGCTTTTTCCAACCCGACGTGCAGCAACCGGTGTGGGGATGGATCTTGGAGTAAGATCGAACACCCCCCCCCCCCTTAGCAGACACCAAAATCAAACCAATTTTGAGCCTCAACTTGTACATTGTGAGATGGTGGTCTCGGCCCAACAATCACGAATGCTCTGCACGAGTTATGCCCGTGCAGTGAATTGTCATGATGACTGGAGGCCACAAATGCTCCATAAAATTCAAGATTTCAGGGCAACTGTAACTGCAGCTGCATCCGCGAAGCCCCTTGATGTTGTCCTGGCGGTACTATAGGTATGTGGTACCTAGTGTCCCCACATATGGTCCTCACCAGAACAAGTCTAGTGTACAAAGTACACAGTACCGCCCAACTAAGCAATTGCTGACAGGTCGCGTCGACTACACACGTACTGTGTACGGTGTAGGTGCCACATTTACGGAGAACAAGGCTCAACGTCGACCTAATGCTTCATCACTTCTCACTTTTCCGCATCCTTTCGACTTCCCGAGTCTGTCACTTCTTGTTTCTCCTGCCTTGTTCCCCGCTGCAACTTCTGACCAGCCATCATTTCCACCCGTCCCAATCGCGACCGCGAAATTCGACATCCCGCCCTGGTCCGGAGTCTTCCCGCGGATTGACAATTGACTTCCTCGAAAAAAAGCACGTGCCGCATTCCTCTCGTCTCCCGTGCTGACTCCTGAATGGCCCGACCACGCGTCCTGACAATTCTGCTGAGAACGGTAAACCCACACAAAAACAAAACTTCACTCCTTCATCATGGAGCAAGAGGGTTTGGAGAGGGCTTGGCATGGTGCCATCGTGGAGAATGCTTCTCGTGAGGACTTGGAGGAGTCGGAAGGACTAACGCATTTTGCAATGTGCCAACTCCACAGTCGTTGGTCATGAGGTCCGCAGCGGTTGAGAGCTGCGACGCGCCGGCACGGCTGTGGAGCGTCCAACTGTCAAACTGGCGTCTTGACAGCTCTGGACTGCCGGGCCGCCGGGAGATGCTCCCCAGCGCGGGAATTCCAATCATGTGTTTCCGTGCCGTCCAGAACGAAAACCTTATTGATATATATGAGCGAGTGCCTGTGAGCCGCACACAAATCTGAGCTGATCGAAAGACCCCACTAGACGGCGCCTGCGCCTGGAGCAGAGAAAGTCAGCAACAGAGTCATGATGAAGACTGCAGTGACTGACTGAGCAGGTTTAGGTCTTCCCTCTTTTGTCCCCACCATGCCCCTGGCCCATGTTCTTCATGTCCGTCGAGGTAAGAGCAAGGCCCCCTGGCGGCACGAAAATCATACCCACCACCTCGAGCTTGACAGCTGCGGCTCAGGATCCATGTTCCTTGTTTCCATTTTAATACTCCTGTTTCCCCGGATGGTATGTCCTGGGGCAAAGCAAAAACACATAATACTCTCTTACATTGCTGGTACGTGCGCAGACGAGAAACTGAGCTTGTAGAAACTTACATGCTCGCGTATATTTCTTGATCCTGTTCCTCCCTCAACAGTCGAGCGACCTGTCCGGATTGAAAAGCGTTGGATTCCTCGTGTCTTTTGCTTCTCGATTCTCGATTCTCATCACGCTCCTCCTTCTTCTGTCTCCTCCAACCATTGCCAAGGAAGACAACTACCTCCTTCCCTGCCAAGTTCGACAAGCTTCATACCAGGGAGCAAAATCAACAAAGGATCCGTGGCTTCGGACATGCTCGGTGTCTGAATCTTCTGCTACTTCCTTCCCGAGTGCAATATACACGCCAGCACCGGCAACCCCATCCTCAACATGAACGGCGGCAGTGGAAGCGGCGGGTTCTACAAGTACCGCTGCAAGTACTTCTACACTTACAACTGCTCCAACTGGGTATACGTGAGCAACGCGCCATGTGCCAACTGTCTGGTGAGTTTATCGACGGAGGAGATGGGGCACACCAAAGAAAACAAACACACATTCCATCCACCCGCCCCACAACAAAAACAACAAATCATATGTACCAGGCTAACCAAAACCAGGCCGAAGGACGAGACTCAGCCGAAGCACAAGTCCAAACCTTCAACAAGCCCCGAGAAATCCAAGTCCCCTACTTTGACGACCACGGCGTCCTACAGTACTCCCTAATGGAGTTCGTCACCCAAGACCAGTCGGGTCTCTACTGGACGGTCCGGCAGAAAGCCACGGCGTCCACCAACCCACAGCAGCAACCGCAGCTGTACCGCATGCCAGCGACCACGAGCGACCAGCCGCGAGCACCCATCTACGCCTCCTCAGTGCTGCAGGGGCACGCTTAGAAGGCAATGGCACCGCCTCCTGCGCCTGCTGCTGCTGCTGCTGCTGCTGCTGCTGCTGCTGCTGTGTATCCTGCGTACGCGAAGCTGCCAGATGGGAGGGTCTTTTTGACTACGAAAACTACCCCCACTGCTACTGGTTATGTGAATGATGAACCACGGGCCATGGGCTCTGGCGCAGGTCTGGGATCGCGTTTTCCATCGTTGTTCCCGGCGTTGTTGCCACCCGAGAAAACTCCTAGCGAAGCATCCGAGCCGATACCTCCTAGTTGGACGCCGGGGATGGTTGCTGCGCATTCATCTCTACGAGCTTCTGCTACTGCTAGACGAGCTTCTGCTACTGCCAGAGAAGCATTTTTCGGGAACATGTTTGCTAGGGCTGGAGAGACGTCCATTTTCCCGGGATGACGCGAGGTGGGGAAAGCGTCCCTTGAGTGTTCCGTAAAAGTTCGGGTGGAGGCGCATTGATTCGAAATTTCGGGAGTTGGATACCTTCATCAAGATTGAAGAACAAGCAGGCCTTGTAGCCAGTCCATTGGCGGGAGGAGCAGGGTGGAAGGTTCTGCTTTTTTACTGTATGGCGTTTTGGTTAGGAAAAAGGAGGCACCATTCAGACTGCATGCACACATAGTATTGCTCTAATTCATTGGCATCTTCTCAGCAACCATCTGCTTCTCTCTACACAAGGTGGGTGGCCTTTGGGCTCACGAACATGACCCCGCTCACGAGATTCATCTGCGTCTCGTTTCAGTCGTGTTAATGAGTTCGGAAATGCGGATCAACAAGGACTCGATAAGAGGAAGCTAAAATGGTCACGAACCCCAGACAGCGACGTTGCAATCTGATGTGATTACCCCGTACTCTCACGAGGAAACCCTATCTAGACCAGGGACATGCCGAACTAACACCAGGAACCAGGTCCCCGGGGTCCCCACCTTGCCATGTCCAAGCTCCAGAAAGTATGCTGAGCAGCTCCGTATGCGGACCAAGAAGAACACCTCATCTGAGAGCACACAGCCCAAGCAGCAAGGCTGACCGTTGGTCGGTCAAGGTCAGGGATCTCATCCAGCCCTGAAAGGCACGTGTAACAGTACCGGTATATCATCCGCACGACGCATGGATCCGCAGTTGAATACCGTGTACGGAGTACTCTCGAACACCACGTCTTCTTGCCCAGCCCTCTTGCTACCCGCCCCTCCATTACGCAAGCGAGCAAATCCTGGGAGCTCACGCTTTTCGGCGGAGTATTTTTTTGGTGGGTTCGCGAGCTTCAAAACAAATGTAACGCCAGGTACAATACTGTGTAGACTATAGACTTGGTGCCGTGATACGTAGAAAGCATAGTCCTGGAACGCGCCGGGCCAAATTTAACTTCGAGACTTACTCCACACCGATCACCAAGCTCTGCATCACAACAGAGGACAACAATTGACGGGGTTTAACATGACGAGGATCGACCTGCTGTGGTCAGGCACAACACCACCTTCTCAGCCCTACTACCAACCCCTGCCCTTTACTTTTGGTGGTGTTGATTCTGTGGTGTGGATAGGGTCCAGTTCTGCTACTTACTCATATGTAAGTACAGTAGCAGGCAAGAAGTAACTCCACTATTCGCTCTCTGGTAAATACGGCAGACCACACCAGACCTACTATTCCAAAGTACATACTGCGAGATAGGAACCTCGGCGTCCTCTTTTCTCCCCCGTCGGCACGCGGAATCCCACCCCGCCCGGGCCGGAATGAGCTATCCCGCCACAACTTGCAGGCCACGAACAATAATATATCACCAACACTTCGCGCCACGGCAAGTTTCCCCTCAACAGACGAAGAAGCGGTGAGGGAAGCTTTCGGGGGGTGCCTGTTGCTTCGGTCCATCGGTTTCGAGTTTTTTTTCTCCTTCCTCACTCTCTCCATCAGTGCAGCAGGATGGGGAGACAGTTGCTCGACCTGAGGACTCAGCCCCCGCCGGGGAGCTTTCCCCGCGAGTCCGCGACGAAACGCCAAAGAATTTGCTGATCTCCGCCGGATCAGAGCCCGCACAAACCCTCAACCATGCCACAGAACGAAGAAAAACAGATGTGAAGGGCTGCTTCATCGGACCGGCCAAGCTTCAGGCGAGGGAGAAAGGCCTGAGCACCAACTTGCCGTTGCCGACCTGCTTCGCGGATATGTTGCAGGCAAGAAGGTGGATCAATCTTCATTCCTCCAGATCGTCAACAAGTTCTAGACTCCGTACTATACTCCGAACTTTCGCACCAAAAACAAAAAGAATCCTACACACCATCCATAAATAAGCTCCTGTACGTGGCACCCACGAAATTGACTTTTGAGCTAGCAACGTTATCGGCAACATTGCTTTTGCGGTGATAAGATTTCCGCGATTTGTGCGTGTCAGCAGCCATGTCCAAACCTTCAAAAAAGAAAAAGGGAACTTCTGAACAAGGGGGCCGAGAGATGCTCAGGAACTCGTCCGTGCGCGCCAGCCCTGCCACAGCCGAGGGGTGCATTGTTCTTGGCCGGAGCGTAGTTTCCGAAGGAAACAATCCGATTATCCCGTCGAGGCGTTGACTGACCTGACTAACAACAGCCAGGGCCAGTTGCGAAGGGAGCGGGGGCGACGGAGCTTGTTGCTATTGCCACTTGCTCGTGTTGCTGATGCAGGGCAAAGTGACATGCTTGAGGGTATCGTTTCAGGTCCATACACTTTTGCACGGATGCACTCCGAATGTAGCACCAACGCACCGTGGAATTGTGGGTGTACGAAGTGGCCTATAGTAGTGACCACGTCCTGCAAGTAGCAGGCGTGGTGGAGCGCCGCACTACATACGAGTTTCCCCCCTCCCCCCCCGGGGGGTAACTCCCAGCTGCCAGGAGGAAGCCCCCGTCTGGACACGGCGCGCGGGACAGGGCCATCCTTCGGCCCGGGCCCGGTTCGTAGCGAGCCCAGTGACCCGGCCGCGGCGCACCGGGCCCTCGGCTTGCTCCGGTCGGTCGGTCCGGGTGTTTCATAACGACCAAGCTCTTCGAGGATTGGGAACATTAGGTAAGGTTTGATCCATTCTTCGCGGAAGCATGGCTTCGCTACCGAGTTAGGAAGTGGCTTCTTCGTACGAGTAATTCGTGTCCGAGGTGTATACTTCGTATGTCTCCTGATTTCGAAATCATACGATAATGGTATCGAGGGTATTTACTGTTCCCAGGCACTAGACAGGCCTTTCGGAAGACCTTGTCAAAGATCGCGTCGTTGTACTGATTACGTGTCTGTCTGGCTTTGGTCAATGGGACCATGCGCCTTCTGCTTGCTTGTCAGTGAAAGGAATGTGAGCAGCCATTCGCCTCAGAAACTGCGTTATACACCATGTTAGCAAATATCTCAAGCAGAACCCCCTAACACCAATTGCAATATCCCACGTGGCATCCCGTCAACAAAGGATGTAGTAGGAGCTGATCTGATTTCGTCTAAGTCCCATCATACGGGAAGTTGTAAGAGCCATTTCTAAACCAGGTGTTTTTCTGTTGTTCCTGCCGGCTGTGTAATCCATCGGCCACGCGCAGCTGACTCTCTTTCTGCCCATAGGCAAGTTGCAAGTCCTGCTGTCTAGTCTTCAGTGCGCTGTCTTAGTCAAGATGAACAAGTCGTGATAATCAAGATGCCCAGATCCTTCTGCGACGCCTGATCACCAGCTGCCCGGCTCCCTGGCACCAAGACACTTGCTGATTCCTTCTTGCTCCCGCGCCCTCTGCGGCGGGTCTTTCTTCTTCTGTTCTTAGCCGCAACCTTGTCCTGTTCAGAAGTCCTGCCATCGCGGTTGCCGATGACAAATGTATTGGTCGTGTCCATAAGTGGTGTTGGTTCCTCAACAGAGTCCTTGCTTGCGACGGACCTTTTCATCCTGCGTGACTTGCGCCGGGGTTTTTTGCTGCTCTTCTCGACCTGGTCTACCATCCTATCAAGTGTTTCATCCTTGACGACGACAACCCTGTTATCGGATGCTGCTTCCTGTGAGGGTTTGTTCTCCCGCATCTCCAACTTCAACGAGTCTAGCTTTGCTATGACCGTCGCAACACCATCGGCTGCAGAGATAATGGGCTTGTTTTCTTGCCTCTGGGCAGGCTGTGGTGATTTGGAGGAGCGGCGTCGGCGGTTGCTCCTCTAGGCCTTCCCAGCCTTCATCGCGCCTCTCCGTCGTACCCTCTCCATGACACGCTCCAGTGCAGTCTTGGCAGGACCCTTGTCGAACGAGTCCATGTCGTAGTACACGGGGGCGATCTCGAGAAGCCACTCTGGGCGCACACCAGTGACCGTGCGAATGTATTGCTGTGTAATTATGTTAGCTCACAGTCATATTTAGAAACAAGCAGAGTGAGGAGGCATGTCGCACCTTGGAAGTCAACACAAATTCGTGGTAAACCACCCACTCGTACTCCGCCTTGATCACGCTAGACGGGTGGATCAGAACTGGCTGATTGTCCTTAATCGTGGTATAGCTCTTGCTGGTGTCCTTCATGGCGACCTGCATGAAGAAACCCGCCACCAGCGCCCGACGGATGTTGGTGTAGTAATTCTTGTCGTTGAAGTCCGTGCTCATCAGCTCAAGGCCGTGAGTCTCCATAATGCGCTTCAGCTGGGCACGAACATTATCCGCTGACATGAGGTGCCGCAAACTACAGAAGTGCTCGTGGCACCACTGCTTCATATCCGTACCCTTGTTTCCCTCTCCCTTGAAAGCATGAAACAAATTCAACAGGGTCAGGTGGTCGCCGTCCGGGTGGGCAAACTGGTTCTTCATCTCATCGGCTCGCTTGCGCTCCTTGTTTGGCCGGAGCCAGGGCGAAGGCACAGACAAGAGCGAGACGATTGACAGGATCTCGTTGGAGGCATAGAACTCCGGACTGCTGATCAGCATCACGGCAAGCTGTGGATCAAGCGGGAACTCGGAGGACAGCTTGCCCAGCGGAGTGAGCTCGCCCTCGTCGTCCAAACAGGCAAGGAAGTTCAGCTCCTCCAAAGCGCGCATCATGGTCTCGGGTGCTGGAGGATCCAGAAGATCAAAATGCACCAGATCCTGGACACCCAAGCGCTTGAGCTGCAGGATTGTGTTTGACAGGTTGGAGCGGAGGATTTCAGGGTAGGTCTGCTCAATAAGCTCCTTCTTGAAAGCAGCCTCAGTGTACAGCCGGAAGCACTTTCCTGGTCTGGTACGACCAGCACGACCAGCCCTTTGTTGTGCAGAAGCCTTGCTGATGGGACTGACAAGCAGGGACTCGACACGGATTCGGGGGTTGTAGATCTTCTGCTTGCTGAAGCCTGGGTCGACCACATAGACAATACCTAGAGCACAGAAGTCAGGTTTGCTCGCAATGTGGGGATTTGTAAGTGCCAGACATACCATCGATGGTAAGTGATGTCTCTGCAATGTTGGTTGCAATGATACACTTCCTTCCTGGCTTGCCACCAGCCCTGAGTGGAGGGGGCGCCTTGTCGAAAATACGCTGCTGCATGTGTGGCGGCAATGTGCCGTATAGAGGGTAAATGGACATAGGGCCCACGTCGGACTCTCTGAGCATCTCATCGACCTCGAGTCTAATTCTCCTACAAGCATCCTCGATCTCCTCCTCTCCGGTCAGGAATAGCAAAATATCGCCCTCGTCTTCCGTCGCGTGGATCTGCAGCACGGTTCTGATGGAGGCTTCGATATAGTCTCTCTCAGCTTCGGGGGTGTAGTAAAGCGAAACAGGGTATGTGCGACCGGGAACTGCCAACAGTGGCGCATCGTAGAAGTACTTCTGAAACTTCTGGGCATCCAGTGTAGCAGACATGATGATGATCTTGAGGTCTTTCCGGCGCAAAGCAATCTCCTTGAGCAGGGCCATCAGGATATCGGTCGCGAGAGTACGTTCGTGAGCTTCGTCGATGATGATGCAGGCGTAGCGCGACATGTCGTTGTCGTGCATGCACTCGCGCAGCAGCTGACCGTCGGTCATGTACTTGAGCATGGTCTTGTCGGAGGTGGTATTGTCGAAACGAACGCTGTAACCAACTTCGTTACCGAGCTTAACGTCGAGCTCGTCGGCGACACGCTGTGCGACACTGGTGGCGGCGACTCGGCGCGGCTGAGTACACGCGATGAGCTTGCCGCTGAACTGGGGCAGCTCATCGTACAGGACGTACTGCGGAATCTGAGTCGTCTTTCCGGAACCGGTCTCACCGACAAAGACCATAATCTGGTTCTTGTGGTAGATGTCGAGAAACTCTTGACGGTGCTTGTGGACAGGGAGTTCGCGGCGGCCGTCGAGGATCTTGAAGTACTTGGCGCTGTGCGGCTCGTTGGTCCAGGGGTTGGTTTCTCCATTCTCGAGCTCGAATGCCTGCTGTGCGCTGGTATCTTGGGCAGTCATGCCGTTGAAGGCGGCCCACTTGCCACTATTGCCATTCTCGTAGCGGTGGGCAAGGTATGGGTTGTTGCGATCCATATCCTCGGATTGTTTTGCGCGCTTCGGGGAGGAGTCGTCTTCGTCGTAGTCGGCACTAGGCCTCTTTGTGCCTTTGAAGCCGGTATCAGCCATAATGATCGTCGGCCGATTGCAGGCAAGGGGACTGGAGGGACGACTTTTGAGAGGCGAAGTGGTGATGGGTAAATCGAGAGAGTGTCGCAAGGCAAAGGCGACGACAGGCTTGGTGTCGCTCTTGCCAAAATTTCTGGGGTCTGTGCACTGATAAATTTTAGCGCCATTACTGGGGTTCAGGGTGGTATGGCGGGGCACAAGGGTCTGCTGAAATGTGATAGCACATGCAAACTTCAATTGTTCTCAAGATGGATGTCAGAGCATAGAAACTACTGAGTAGATACTAAGTACTCAGGTTCTAATAATAATGTTATTTTGAAAAGTTTGACTGATATTTCATCAATCATTCTACCTCCTCAAGCAACGAAAGAGTAACTCAGTACCTATTATCCCTTTTTCTAAGGTACAGCCCAAAATAAGTGTTCCTAAGGCAACCGCGCCTCTACAAAGTACTGGGTACTTTACCTTCCTGGTGTTGGTTCTTGGGAGCACTTGTTCTAAGCTTGTTCTTCCCTCAAACAGTTGGCAAGCTTCAGTCTCTGATGATACTTTTGGAATGATCTGTTCCATGTCAAGTAGCTGTAGAACTCCTAATGTAAGAGGATACTCTACTCCGTAATAAGGTATGGATTACCATATGAAATTTGCCAAGGATACTCTGTATTGTGCCTCTCTATACTTGCTACTTGCACTTCGATACTATCGTGAAGATGATGGTTTCAATCATGCGACATTGGTAGGCATAACAAGTACCTAGATAGTCGGGACCTGGGGCTTTTGCCTATCCAATTGGCAGTGCAAAGTCCAGAGCAGCAGTGTGTACTTTTGCCCTTCATCTTCTGGTCGTACTGAGCTGGAAGTCGCTGCAACTGACGGAACACAAATTCCCCTCCACCAAAAACAGCCATCTGCAATTTTCATTCCTCGACACATCCACTTTGTATTCTCCGCCACACCAACCACAACTCCATCTGGAGTCCACAGTGTAGAAAAGGTCCGGATCAGGAGAGGAAACAACATGGCTTCAGATGGATCCAATGGACAGAATGCCTACCCAGACACAGAAGCCAGCGAATTTCCCCAGACCCGTCCTTCCGTGAGTACCAGAGACCAGAACATTACCCATGCCATAGACTGCTGCTTGTTCCTCCCAAGACTCTTCTATGGCATTCAGCCTTGTCTCATCTCTCAAGCTCATGCTAACACTCCTTGATACAGTTTTGGATTGGTCAGCATGACAGCACCAGAACAGATGCCCTCACAGATGGCCAATATCGCCAGGTGCTCAATGCAGGAGTAAGCCAGTCGCCATCTGCAGGTTCACTTTCAGCGTAGCTAACAGCGTCTAGTTCTCCTTCACTACAGCGCCTGTCACCAATGAGCACTTCCACCAACGCGTAAAGGCGCTCTATCAATCTCACGTGAGCGAGCGGGAGACGACACTCTCGGAGAAGCATCGCAAGAACCCATCGCTGCCCGACCCAATCGTCCCTACGCTCACCGACAAGGACACTTCTCTCGGCCCCAGCCTGCACATTGGTAGTGTGATAGCCTACTCAAGCCCCTGGATTGATCTGGGCTCATCCGACCCCGTCATCGCCAGCATCTCTCGGCAGGTCCTGAACCTGGAGGTGGCTTTTGCAAGCTGGTGTGGCGTACGGAGCATCATCGTTCCGGGCCCCAGGAAAGATCAGGATGGCAGGGCTACTGCGATGTACGCCAGGGCTATTCAGGAGACATTTGGTGTCGCTAACAGGGTAAACATCATCATCCACATGCCCATGTACAGGGAGCCTGGACTCGAGGAGAATGTCGAGCTGCTCACGACCGAGCTTCTCGGCTCCAACGCCGGCGATAAAATGGACGTACAAAGTGAGGAGATTGACCTGTTTGGTGCCTGGGACACATGGCACACAATCCGCTCGGTGTGCGACTACGAGCCTCGACTCTACATTGGTATGATTCCCATCTACTGGTCGTCATTGTATGAACTTCACTGACATGCACGACAGCCCTCAAGATGCCTAAGCGTCTCCCAGAAATGGAACTTCAGACAAGATGGTTCGCCGAGCCTCTTCACTTTCTCACCCTGGGGCCCAGCACTTTTCAATCCAACAAGACGGGCAATCCCTCTCTGTCCCGCCACCACCAGGAGATGATATTCACATATATGCGCCTCAAGTCTGGCCCATGGTTCATCCTCTCCGACGTTGGCCCTGCGCACGCGGATGTTGTAGCCGCCGCTACTGCCGCCGACAGCATCTCGGTCGACTTCCCCTCCCTCGCTGACGCCGCGCAAAGCACCGCCCTGGCCAAGAGCGTCGCCATGAGCCCCTTCGTCATGTACATGAACCATCTCGAGCGCCAGCAAGAGCCCTACTCGCGCCTCGAGGCCGAGACCCTCACCAACTTCCAGGACTGGCTGCAATCGCCCCTCCAGCCACTCTCCGACAATCTCGAGTCCTCCACGTACGAGATGTTCGAGGGCGACCCGGTCAAATACGACCTCTACGAGCAGGCCATGTACGAAGCCTTCAGCGAGTGGAAGATCCTCAACAAGCCCACCTCCTCCCTCACCACCAGCCACCTCGAGCTCGTCGTCACTGTCGCAGGCGCAGGCCGCGGACCTCTTGTCACTCGCGCGCTGCGCGCCTCCGAGAGAGCCGGCGTGGCCATCCTCCTCTGGGCCGTTGAGAAGAACCAGAATGCCTACGTCTACCTGCAGCGCCAGAACGCGACTGTGTGGAACAACCGTGTGCGCGTTGTCAAGACCGACATGCGCGACTGGCCGGGCCCGGACGCCAGCTTGACCAACACCAAGGTCGACGTGCTGGTCACCGAGCTGCTGGGTTCCTTCGGCGACAACGAGCTGTCGCCCGAGTGCCTGGACGGCATCCAGAAGCACTTGGCGCGGCCACACGGACTGTCCATCCCCGAGAGCTACACGGCGTGGCTGAGCCCCATCGCCACCCCCAAGCTGCATGGGCACCTCAAGACGGTGCTGCCCAACGACCCCAACGCCTTTGAGACGCCCTGGGTCGTGCGCCTGTTCCAGATGGACTTTGTCGCGCAAAAGGTGCCCGGCAAGCCACGCTTCCAACAGGCATGGGAGTTTGTCCATCCCGTGGTGGGCTCGCTGCAGGAGCAGTTTGAAAGTAGGGGCGAGCGCGTGCCGCGAACATTGGGCGGGGGTGCGATGAACAACTCGGGTGGGTTGAACGAGCACAACAACCGGCATGCGCATCTTACATTTTACTGCCGGCCTAGGGGTGTTGTGCATGGGCTGGGCGGGTACTTCGAGAGTACGCTGTACACGCCGCAGGTGGAGGGCACCGACAAGAAGTTGGTGGAGCTGAGTATTCTGCCTGATCAGATTGATCAGAAGAGTCGGGACATGGTGTCTTGGTTTCCTATTTTCTTCCCGCTCAAGGTATGTCACATCTCTTGCGTCACTCGTCAGTGCCTTAAGTTCGCAAGGACACGGCTAACAAAGTCTTTCACAGAACCCGCTCTACTTCCCTCAGGACTCAGAGCTGGAGGTCAGCATCTGGCGACACACGGACGATACTCGTGTATGGTACGAGTGGGTCGTCGAGGCGTACACTTTCATCGGGCCCAACATGCGCGTCAAGATTGGAGCGTCGGACTTGCACAGCAGCAAGAAGGTGGCCTGCCTTATGCAGTAGATGCCGCATCACGGACGGACGACAATCTTGTCGAACGGAGCTGCTTGAAACTGTGGCTAAGCTTGGAGCGTTCTGGGGAAAAGGCTTCGGTTGGGATTGGCCGTACCTAGATAGATAGCTCCCTCAGGCTTGAGCCAGCCCATCTCGGTCTCCCCGTGCCATCGAGGTCCCTGTCATTGAAACAGCCCGCCCTTCTGAGATTGCTTTCCCCTGAATGCCGCCGTTCCAGCAATAGTCGACTTTGGGCGCCGTCGTGTCGTGTCGTAGACGCCACCTCGTGCTTCCGGAACCGTATATGCTCGCTCCTGCGGGTCTCAGTGTAGCAGTAGCCACCTGAACCGCTCCGTCGAGTGTCATGTCCACATCCACATCCTCAAGTCAAATCAACCGTCCATCTTCACATCCCCATTCTCGCCATCTCCCTTCGCCGGCCGGATCCACAGCACATTGTTGCATCGGATTAGGACCTGGCCTAGCGCGCCCGAGAAGTTGTTTTTTATGTACTCCTCCGCGTTGGAGAGCTGGATATTCATGTAGCTGTCGATGGAGACCCTGGATGGTGGCGCGCGAGACACAAGTTAGTACGTGAAACACAGTGCTTGTTCCCTCCGCACCTTCTCGTTCCGCTGTTCGTTCTTGGGGGGAGCTGTGGAGCGTGGATATACTCACAGTCTGCCCTTGTACTCGGTCTCGCCCCACTTCAGACGCACAAACACATCCTTGTTCACCCTGTGAAGCACACTTCTTGTCAGTCTTTCGCTCTGGTACTGGACTTCAAGTGGGCATCTGGGCTGGGCGGCGTAGTGCGTTGGCGGGCGGCGGGAAAACGTACAGGTCCTGGAGAAACGGTCGGGGGTTGACGGGCATGAACTGTGTTTGTTCCGTTAGTTCTGTTCCTCTGATTTGAATCGCGTATGATTGAAGAAGTAGTGGACTCACACTCATGATGGGCAAGCTTGGAGTTTGTGGTGCGGCGTTGCTTGTCGTCGGTGGTGGTGAACTCGAAGTTGGTACAAAGTCGCGAATCGCTAGCACGCGAGGCAGGCGTGGTAATGCTGCAGCTTTCTTGGGTAATTTAGGCAGGGGTCTGCCTCTATCTCGGATCCAGACCAGCTAGGCTCTAGTTGGCACCCGGGAACGGGCCGCCGCTGGTCTGGGCTAGGCCCGCAAACAGAAGTCGTGTGTAGCACATGAGTACCGCAATACTCAAATTCTTTCCTACGAGGTCAACTTTCCACCCATTCTCTTTATTTTCGAAGATTCTATCTAAATGAAAAGCTTTATTCGTCTGTAAATGAGCGCCCTTCAGTTAGATTTCAACAGACGTCTTGATTATTTGCTAAAAATATTTGGTGATTCTTGAAATCTACGCCCAAGTTCTCCGAAGTTTGATACTAGAGATAATTTAGGAATGGGATTTCTGAGTTGACTACGGAGTACGACGTCCAAAATACATCAATGTTCTCCCATCAAATTTGGCGACACCCTCTCCTTTTCACTCTCACAACGTTGGAAGTCTTGTAACAGCACAAGATGCCAACACGGTGACACTGGGCGATTGTTTTTCTAACCCATCGTCCCTGGCAAGTTCCAGACGGACGACCAAATGTTTGCACGCCTGCCCTCGTAGCATTTGATGCCACCTCACCAACCCGGAAAGCCACGCTTCCCCGGATCGCCACTGGCATCAAGGACAGGCCCTGCTCATTGATGTTTGCACAATAGCGTCATAATTCCAACTAAATCTAGACATTGATGCCTTGATTAGCAGTTCATTACTATTACGCTTGGACGCTGGGATCGTATTCGGCCACAGGTCGAGACAATCCCAGCTCTCACATATGCAATTTCCCATCCTCCCACTTCCCATCCGTCCATGGCTCCATCCCAGGCACATTGGGCACATCCACCTTCAACTTCGGCGTGGAGGGCCTGCTCTCCCCCAGCCACTCCGCCGTGATAACCTCTCTGCGTATGCTACACACCTCGCCCGCGGTATGCCGGCACAGCTCGTACGGCGCCGACGCCCTCTCCCACCTAGCCTCCTCCTCCTCCTCCTTCCCCACGCCATAAAACCTAGCCAGAAACCCCACCGGCACACACACCTTGAAGTTCTCCACATGCCGCACCCGGCCCAGCCCGCAGCCGCCGAGGTACAGCTCCTCGATGTGCCGCTCGCTCGACGGCATGCCCAGCGCGACATACAGGTTGCGCAGGCTGGGGAAGTCGCACGCGAGCGCCGCGCAGAATGACGGCCATGCCGCGCGCAGCGTCGGCGTGTCGTACTCCGGGGACGCCGCCCAGCCCTGGTCGTCCCAGACGAACTTGAGCGAGCGCACGAGCGCGAGGTGCGCGGGTGCGACGGCGTTGATGAACTGGATGGTGGAGCGGATCCCGCGCAGGCGGAAGAAGGAGGTGCTGTAGAGGAGGGCGGCGGATTCGGCGTAGCTGCGGGTAGGAAGGTTAGCAGGGGTTCGGGTATGGATATCCTGCTTTCTTGAGTGCTCACATGAATTTATTTGTGCGGAGCAGCGCCATTATGTTTCCCCCTTTGCGTCGGCCATCGCTTGATGCTATTACTTGTGACTCTTCATCCTGGTGGATGATACGTTCCGGTTCTCTCCGTTTCGGCGGCGCGCGCAGCTTTGGGAATAGAGTGGGCACGGAATTTCCCTCCTCATCATCCAGTGCGAAAAAGCTGCCGTTCTCGAAAAGAACGTATTCGTAGATTTGAATGCGGATCTCTGCTGGGAGGTCGTCAATGAGCGGGCAGAGACCCAAACCGGGGCGAACCATTTTAGACATTGTGATATCCGAGTTGTTGTGAGTGTGAAAGATGCTGTTTCCCGTCCCGTGTTAAAATATGGGGTTAAAGACCGACAGTCTTCCTTATAGTTCTCGTGCTTCTTATATCAAACAATTCCGCCCGTTGGGATGCCTGCCGAACTTTCAATTGTGGTGCAAATTGTGGTGTGATGATCTGAGCGGGTGGGCCACACCTTTTCCCAAAAGGGCAAAAGAGGAAGATGTCCCGGCGTTGGAACGTATCAAGTCGAAGGCGGAGCAACTCGCAGCAGCCCGCAAGAAAATAACACGGGGTACGGCAGTAGGATGTGACGGATGAAGTGTAAGACACTTGTGTGCGAGAGTATTAATATCTATATTTTCTTGGTTGTTTGCCCATCCGAACCCCAAAGCTTATTGCATAATCGTATGTTTTCCGGGTCATTTAGGAAACATTGGCGTATGCAGGGGTTCCTGCCCGAGCCTAGTACAAAGTATAAGGCTGAGTATGAAGATTCATGGAAATGAGGCATCATCGTTCACGTGTCTCCTATATGCGTTAACAATTGTGGACTCATCATCATTTATAACTATCTGCGTACCGAGGTAGAGGTAACGTAATGCTTATTTGACGCTTCAGTCGTGTCCATCGCAGACGATTCATATTCAGAATCCACACGTGAGTTGCCATTCTTCAGCAGGTCAAGAAGGCCATCTGGGCATTGTATCCATGAGCCTCCCCCAGGGGTCTTGAGCCTCGTCCACCCCAGATGAACATGCCATATCGCTATGCGCTGCCAACCCCGGGAATACCTACGTAATCCAAGCTTCTAGTTCAATACGCAAGAACTGCCTAGCCGCCATCCAATGTTCTAGTTCAATATTCAAGAACTAGGCGCATTTACAGTTCTCGGCCTTGAACTTCGAACTATCGCCTAGCAGTCCCGGCTTGTGGGAAAGCAAGCTAACTTAATGAGAGACGGTCGCATAACGGCTTGGTGGTGGATTTGACTCTATGATGATGAGGTCTAAGCACAACTTCCTGCTCAGCAATCGCTGCGCAGCTGGCCTGGACCTAACACGTGTATCAATGGTGTGATGTTCACTCTGAACACACAGCAGTCTATTGTTGGTATCTCAAGGTTAAAAGGAAAATCCGGCTAGTCAGCGTGTGACCGGATTTTTCAATTGCAAGTTGTCATGCGCATCCGAAACAAAAGGCAATTCCGAATACCTTCTCCCTCATCCTCTATCCAGCTACCGAGTCAAGAGTGGGTGAAGTTGGCGGAACGGCGCCCTTTTGTTGCTTGAGCTTTTCCTCGAATTTCGCAAACTCCTGCAGTGCGATCTCTTCCTCCTCATCCAGCACTTGCGTAACGCTCTTCACCTCCTCGATCTATTAATCCTGTCAGCGCAAGGATCTCACAGGTGCTTTGGACACGCAACTCACATAATGCATCAGCATTCCCTCAATGCCATTTTTCAACGTAACCGTACTTGAGTCGCAAGTCCGGCACGCTCCCCTCAGCTTCAACTTCACGTCTCCATCCTCAAACCCTTTAAACTCAATATCGCCACCATCCTCCTGTATAGCCGGCCTGATCCTCGTCTCTAGTAACTCCTTGATCATCCCCACCACTTCGCTGTCGTTCTCATCATACGCAAGACTGTCCAGCTCTTCCCCCGAGGCGCC
Organism: Ophiognomonia clavigignenti-juglandacearum; assembly: GCA_003671545.1. Taxonomy (NCBI): domain Eukaryota; kingdom Fungi; phylum Ascomycota; class Sordariomycetes; order Diaporthales; family Gnomoniaceae; genus Ophiognomonia; species Ophiognomonia clavigignenti-juglandacearum. Next base: position 35,934 of record PYFS01003881.1, on the reverse strand, counting down.
CTCCGCCCCTTCACCATCCTTCTTTTCGGCAATATTCACAATCTTCTGCCCGCTCGTGACCGCCTCCGTGATCAGCGCAAACACCTCGGGCCGAATGTGCGCCCAGTTCGCATCCGCATCTTTTGTGACCGTGATAAAGTCCGCGCCGTAGAATACAGACTTGACGCCGTCGATGTTCATGAGCTGCGCCGCCAGCGGCGACGAGTACGGCGGCGTGATGGTGCTGCGCGGGTTGAGGTACTCGATGAAGGGTGTCGGCAGGTTCTCGGGCAGCACGCGGTGGTTGGGGAGGAACTTGATCGCGTCTGGGTTCGGCGTGCCTTCGGTTTGAATGAAGATGGTGCGCCGGCCGAGGAGGGAGGAGGGGCGTGTGCGTGGGAGAGATGGTCGTGAGCCGGCGGCGAGGGCCGGAAGAGGGGATGCTCGCTGGCTGTAGAGTTGCCGGCGAGCGACTTGGCTGAGAAATGCGCTTGTGCGCGCCGGTGAGGGTCGCGCGTGGGATAGTATGCCTTTGGAGGATACTGACACTGATCGGGAAATCATGGTGACTGGTGTTGAGGTTTCATAGGTGTTGTAGAGAGGACGGAACGGAGGCGGCGACTTTCTATAATTATTGGAAAGCTGCCCCGGATTGCTGACAAAAGGAATGATTCCGAGTCGGCGTCATAACCCGGGGTATCGGTGCCGAGGTCGGCGGGTGGCGTGAATCCCTGCTCATTCTAAAAGTTTATGGATTTCCATTGAATTCACGACAGGTGCAGACCAGTCCAACACACGAGAGCAGGCCGTTCACTACCTAGGTTCTGTGCCTGTACCTTGCAACAACACCACTTCACCACAACCTGTCACCGTCACCCATTTTAATTGTCTACTACCACTCGAATCCTACCTTAGTGTCCGACATGGACTCCACCGAAGACGAATTCGCCCATGTGGCTCCACCTGAGCCTACAGCAGAGGAAGCAGTAACAGCGACCGCCGAAACCACCGTCGAGGCGGCTGTTGAAGAGATGTCTCTCGAGGCAACAGCTCGCGAGGATGCTGTCATGGCTTCTCCTCATCTTGAATCCAACGAGGTAGAGGAAGCCCAAGTTGCGTCCGTGCAGACCACAGTTGAGAAAAGCCCCCCACCACGTTCGGCCGGGATCACAGTCGAGGAGACCACCCCACCAGATCCGCTAGACACCACAGTCGAGGAGGAACCAGCAAAGCCCCCACCGAAGCCACAATGTGGAATATGCGAGAGTGAGGAGGCCAAGTACAAATGCCCTCGCTGCCAATTGCCATAGTTAGTGCACGAGCAACTCTACTGTCCTGCGCGCCGCTTCTAACATCTGCAAGTTGCTCGGTCGTCTGCTTCCGCACGCACAAGGAAAACCACCCACCCGACCTCCCCAAACAAGCTCCAGTCCAAGCTCCCGCCCCGGAGCCCACCAAACCAAGCAAGTCTCGCAAGCGAAAGCATCCCTTCAGCGTACTCGACAATTCCCCTGAGCTTGACCGTCTCTTCAAGAAATACCCGTTCCTTCCGGCCAGGCTCAACCGCATCCATGCTGAAACCCTCCAGCCCAAGGATGAGCAGCAGCAACTTGGTCGCGGCGGTCTCCCCTGGACCCTGTCACAAACACCTGGCGAGCAATCGAAGAGACCTAAATGGTCGCACGATACTGGCCTGAAGCGTGGCAAGATAGCACTGCGAAATGCGCGATGCGATCCCAGCGAGGTCGGCGACGCCGTGCGGGAGTACTGCGAGTTGGTACTGTTTCTGCTGGCAAGGGAGAAGAATGCGGAGGGCGATGCCAGGGACATAGTGAGGAAGCAGGTCACACAGATGGATGTGAAACTGATCGAGAAATTAATGGAGGAAGAGGGGGCCCGAGATTGAAGGACGACAAGATCCATCCTATCCTGTCCATCCGTCACGGTCTTGATATGCAATACACTTTGGCAGTGATTGCAACGAAACAATTCGATTTGGAGCACGCCTATCCAGCCCTTGGTACGGCGGTTGTGTCAAGATACATGCCCTTCAATCAGTAAGTGTTTCGACCAACCTTTAGTAACCATACAGAACACTTATCACAGTCTCAGCTTCGATAAGAGATTCGACATCTTCTTCTTCGATGCAGGAGTTTCCGCCGCCTGATCTTCCTCATCCTCATCAGTATGTATGTCTTGCACACTGTTCTCGTTGTCAACCAGCGGTGGCTTCACAACCCAGTATTCCCCGACCCTCTTCAACATGGACGCCCGACGCGATGTTGTCGCACCGCCTCCGGAGCTTCCCATGGAACTCCTCCACGAATTTCGCACGGTTGTCGCTCTACTGTCAAACACATCGCTGTCGCCAGCATCGCTGCCCTGGTCCGCCGAAGCCGGCTTCCAATGATCAGCCGTTTTATCAATGACTGACGACCGCCTGGGCGACCCTTGACTCGGCGACGGCTCATCCGATTGAGACCAATCCTGCCGACTATGTCCTCTCTGTGCCATCAACGCCGACTGTCTCCTGGAACTCGGCTGCCCGCCAGACCCCGACCACGGATCCAGTCTCCCCGACGAGGAACCTTGGGACGACGCGCCTCGAGAAAGGAGCGACGACCGCCGCCTCGCCACTGGCTGCGTGCTGACAACGTCTGGTGCGAGATAGTTCTCGTCCACACTCTTCAGCATGGACGACCGCTTGCATTTACCCGCCATGTTCCACTCGGGGAACAGGTTCTCCAACGATGGCTCGACAACAGCGTCCTCGCTGATAGTCTCGAGGTCAAGCGCCGAGTCCCCGTGCTTCAGCGACGGCCGACGGGACTGCGGCCGGTTGCTCAGCGGGAGGGATTGCTTCCGCGGTGCGAGCGGGAGGTCGGTGTAGGCGGGCGGTGGCAGTTGGCTCGGCGTGAGTGTGAGGGACGCCGAGCGCTTGTGGCCTCTATGGGATCTGAAGCTGCTGGATGCTGCCGCTGACTGCTGTGACGATGATGACGAGATGTGGCGGGAAGAGCGACCTGCGATGACATGATCTTGCTCGTGTTGTTGGTCGCTGCGGGACTCGTAGAGCTTGTTCTCCCAGTCGATGCGCTTGCGCTCGAGCTCCTTGATGGTCTCCTCGGCTTGTACCGCGCTGAGACGGCGTACGAGCTCGTAGGGGTCGATGGGGCCCTCTGCTAAGCTGCTGTTGCGACGTATTCGCGGAAGAGATGCCGGTTGCATCGCCATGATGGCTAACTGTATGGGTCACGCGGACAGCACATATAGTTGGTCACCTCTAGAATTGGCAGAGGCTTGTCAGGTCCTTTGATGTCTGACCCTGTTAGCCAAAAAGCACTCAAAACCTCCTAAAGGACCAGGACAAGAAAAAGAGGTCAAGATGGCGTTCTTCGGGCATAAAACGGTCATGTGCCAAGTCAATGAGGCTTTATGAGACCCAGGTGGGATGTGTGGGCAGGCGCGAGGCACGCTTGGACGTCCGCGTTCCCACACTAGAAAGAACAGAAGCAAAACATGGCCCCGGGCCCCTCCCTTGGCTCGCGGTGGTCGTGGGCGTCATAGTACCCTATCCTTTCCTCTCGCACAAGAGACTATGGGAGAGAGGCTGGTGATTCACACGTCGTGCCGCTTTGGGTGCGATCGCGAGCAAAGCAGCCGACTATCTGGACGCATGCGGTCGAGTGTCGGTGCCCGTCAAAGCCCTTCTAGAAGCTTTGGAAGGGGTCTCGCTGTGGTCGCCGCCCCGGTGGCATACCGTGGTGTCTCACTTTAGCTGCTGGCTGGGACGCAAACGGCCATAAGGTGTGTGCACGAGTCTTGAATCACCACTCGCAATCAGAGAGAGTCACATTCGGGAGCGTCTACTACTTTTTCCCGACAGTGGATCCTGCAACATGGCTTCACCTCATTTTTTAGCCTCTCGCCATCTACAGGTGAGAGCTTGGGGAACTCGTGTAGAATCGAGGCCACCCGTGCCTCTTCCCCCAGAAAACGCCGGCACATGACGGATACCGCAGAAGTTGCCATAAGCTTACCAACTCCTCGGGTGTCCTAGCAATTTGATAGTTTCGAGGAAGGTGGCTAGTACACCAAAGGCGCGGTGCACGTGAACATGGTCATGTCCCCAGTGAATACCAGCAGTAGTCAAAAGTACAAGCGAAGAATACTATACGGGGCGCGTCATCGTAATATTCTGGATCGTCGATGAGAAAATACCGGGTACGGATACGCACACACAAAGTTTGAAACATATTCCCAAGTTGATAGCCCTACCACTCACCACTGCAACGTTCTACGTGGGCTAAGAGCCCGCGGGTTTCGAAGTATTGAAACCTTAGAATGCACAGTGATCTCGGACATCAAACGCTAGAATCGAGTCCGAAAGATCATACGATGCCTCTCAAGCATACTTTCCGCATACCTAGGTACTGTACGACACATATATTAAATGCGTCGTTGTCCGGTGCAGTTTGCAATTGAGGCTGCATCAAGACTGTATGGAGGAGTATCAGTATCTGATATACCTAGGTAGACACGGGAAAGGCTGCTTTCGGCCAATGTCCGATCACCTACCCTTTTGGCTCTTGTGCGGCCAAAGTTCGGAAGATTTTGTCCGGTCTGTCGGTCTGAACACTATTCCCACCAACGCTGATCTCCCCTGGCCCGCAACCAACTTTAATGTTGCCTTCCACAAAACCGAGACATCTCAAAGCTACGACCAGATGTTCGTCCACATTTGGCTTCTACTCGACGACTTTCGGGCCGCTTGTGATCGACTGCCGCACCTCATATTTACCTTGGTATGGACACATACTTACGCCGGGCTTCGTGCATGGGGATTGGACAAGTCGCAGCCCGAGCTGTCGCATCATGAAAGTCTACTGTGTACTCCGTCTCCTCGGCGCGTATAACCCGTAGATTTATAATTCTGTCGTGCATGTTTCCTGAAAGCTAACGACCCATCTTCAGGCGTAATCTTGGATCAGGTTTCAAGCTGCGTTCCGAGCAGAGTCTATTTAACACTCGCATCCTTCGTGCGCGGTGACTATCGCACCACCCGGGTCTTGTTCGTTCTTGTCAGTGCAGGTTAAATGAAAATGATCTGATGCAAAGTATACATCTCTCATTTCCCAGGCCATCGCGAACACGGTGAATACGGCCTTTTTTTTCTTTTTTTCCGGGGCTCACTCTTGCAAAGCAGCTATTCAAAGCGAGCCATTCACGACCGGGAAGGCACCTACGCGTGCCCGAGTACTGGAAGTCAAAGGACTGGAGGAAGCATGGAGACGCCCAACGAGTGTTTGACCGACGCAGACCTGAACATGATCCGCTCGCTCAGTTTAGCCTCGCCCCCATATGCAGTCAACGATGAACTGCTTCGCCGCGAGTCCAATGCCTCATCCTTAGACAGCAGCAGCAGCGACACAGGCTACCATACGCCCGCGTCGTCCCTCTGCTCCGAGGACCTTGATCATCATTTCGAGGCCGCGGCCGCCTTGAACAACAAGCCGCGGCAGAAATCAACCGTCATTCATGAGGATGAGGAAGAGGCCGAGTATGCCCAGAGGGAGACATCATCGTCGGCGGAGCCAGCACCCGAGGGAGCAACGCGAGCCACCATGCCGCAGGATCATCCAGCCACACCCCCAGAGTCGCCCGCCCCTCCTCCCCGCCGCGCCCTCCAACCCGTCGAGTACGAGCTGCCGTACTCACACGCCACCATGCCGTGGGACCGGTTCTACTCCTCCCGCGCAGAATACCCGCCGTCCATGTTCGAGCTGTTCCTCAAATACCACCACGGTCCGCTGGATACGCTCCACGACCTCGGCGCCGGCAGCGGGCTTGCCGCCGACGGACTCTTGACTGCTATGTCTAGCCACTACCGTCATCGGGGTGGAGGCACAGGAGGGGGGATATTGCCGCGGGTGATACTGTCGGATCCGGGCGAGGACAACCTAGGTGTCGCCATGCGCTTCGTTGCGGCGCGGCATCCCGATGTGAGGCTCCAGTGCTGGAAGGCCAGGGGGGAGGATCAGGATTTGTTTTTGGTACCGAATAGTGTAGACATGTAAGCGAGCTGCTTCTTCGTCGGGCGTGTACTAGCTGGTGGATATGTCACTGACGAATTCGGACATTAGGACCATCTGCGCCGAAGCTCTCCACTGGATGGACATGCCCAGCGTGGTCTCGCAAGTCAGGCACAGTCTCCGGCCCGGCGGAACGCTCGCTGTTGTGCTATACAGCTGCTTCCCGCGGATCCTCAACAACGCGCGCGTCAAGAAAGCCCTCCGCGCCATTGTAGAAGACCACCTGAGCTCGAGGGTGCTGAAGAGCAACGACAGCTCGCGCAACAACAGCCCGCCACCATCCGACGAAGCCGACCCCAATATCAACAGCGACAGCACGCCCCTCGATTCCCCCGTCACCTCCGCCCAGATCCACCCCAACTGGGCCCGCGGCATGCGCGCGCTCGCCTACGGCCTCGACGCGGTCGAGCTCCCCGCCGACGAGTGGGAGGGCATCCAGCGCCACGAGGTGAACTGCGGCAGCACGGGGTGGTGGTGGCCGTCGGCGTCCAAGGACGTGCTGGGATGCGCGCCGCCGCGGGCGGACGCGAGCCCGCACGAGCGGCTTGTGTATGAGAGCTACGAGGACTGGGGCCGGCGGTGTGGAGGGGGCCTGAGGGAGCTCAGGGAGTTGCTGGAGTCGACGCAGGTCGGCTTTGGGGACAAGACGTGGGAGGGCCCGCTGTGGAAGGAGTTGGAGGCCGCGGTGAAGGGTCCGTTGCACTTTGTTTGGCAGGTGCATATGGTTTTGGCGAGGAAGAAGGGGCCTGGGCTAGAGGCGGTGCCGGAGGAGGCGTGATGACATTGGATGAAGGAATGTCTGGGTGATGAGTTAGCTGGATTTTCAGCCTGGAAACAGAAAGCTCGCGTTGCCAGTCTGTCTGGGTACACAGTGAGGCCGCACCCTATATACACAGTTGTGGGTGGTGGGCCGGATCGAAAGCAAATCGCTCTTCGTAATTTGCACATATAGTTGTGCGTCTATCTATTAGTCGCTGTAATGCATTCCATGGCTTTCATCGTTCAGTCGGTTCGGAGAGTGCAGTCTTTCTCAAACCGGCAGTCCTTCCTCGAGTGCTTCATCTCTTTCTAGTCTTTCCAGTCCTTTGCATACCGCCCCGTACACTCTCAACGGCACGGCGACTTCGAAGCTTTCACAGGAGAGATTCTCCGCTGCAACGAGGACAAGGCCTCCCCGGTCGTCACGAGATATCTCTTCAAGGAGGGGATGTGGTCCTTGGTGGATTTTTGTTTCTGGAATAAGGCGTCTTTCCTGGACGTCATCGCTTTCCACAGCATCATCTTCTTCTTCTTCGTGCGCCTCTTCAGCGATTCGTAACTCCACATCTTGCGAGGGGACCACGAATTCCAGCCTAATCTTCCACTCCAGACTGACTCCACTGGTGACGAACTCCGGCGTTGCTGTTACGGGTATCGTCGGGCTGAATATCATGCGACGGGAGTAAAGTGTGGCCTCGGACGCAAACACATGTACTTTCCGAGATGCGCGGTGTATACTCGCCTCGGATCGCATGGCTAGGCTGGGGTCCACGCGCTCAGAAGTCTCAAGCGCCGCGTGCACCGCATAGCATGGTATCTCGGCTGCAGTGAAGTCAACTGCCATCGTCACGGTCTCACCCAGACGGTAAGCTGGCCGTGCCAGCATGACAACGCCTACTCGTCGACCATTACGGGCAATCTCAAAGCGATTGGCGCTTTGCTGGCCCTCTGCCGTCAGGTTGCTCCTCATGATGGCCATGTCTATGGCTTCTTTGGCTGTCGTCGTCTCTTCAAACAGAGACAGTCTCCGCGAACCAGGGGCTGCGGTTGGCGACAGTAGTCCGGATTTGGAGCCGCGCCGAGACTCATTGACCAGCTCGTCCACATACGAGAGGAACCCGTTCATACTTGACCCAGGGTCCATGGCTTTCTTCGAATGTTCCCGCAATTCGGCGTCACTCGTCCGTCTGTCAATATAAAGGCTGTTTTTCTTCTCGATGCTCCGTATCTTTGCTTGGTCTCGTAACATGATGTACGGTGACCTCAAGTCATGCCCAAGTATTTCGCCAAAACTGTTGACGCTGCCTAGCACCCTGAACGGGATCTCCACGGATTTGACTTGCTGCTCTTTCACACCTCCGGGACGCTGTGTTCCGATGACAAGGTTGTAGGAGATCTTCATGGCTTTGCCCCGGTGCGTTGGTGGCAAGCCTTTGGGCAGCTTGAACGTGTACTCGAAAGCCTTACTCTCGCCCGGGGCCAAAGTGAGATCCACAAACAAAATGGACTGCGGCGTGGATAGCAGCGGAACCGATTTGGCACTTGCAACCCCTCGCATCTCCTTGATGGTGCTGAGCTCGCCGGCGCCGAGCAATTCACCCAAAGAATTGGTGATATTGCCCCAGCCGAAACCTCGCATGAAGCCGCTTGCGCTTTTTGACGTGTCTATACCGACAACACCGCCTCCCTGACCGCCAACAACGGCCTTCCGTTTCACTTCTTCGAAAGGGGCGAGATTAACGAGTGATCCATCCAAGGTGAACGATCCTTGCACCTGTACGTAGCCCATCATAAGCGATTCCGGGCGCTTGATTTTGTTCGGAGAGAGGTTAGACCGCTGTCTCAAATGTGGCGGCCGCCCATGTGTTCTCAAAGGCTGATGCAGCACATATTCAGAGGCAAGCGTTTCCGTAGAATTATTGCTCATCGCGTAGAACTCCCCGCTGCTTCTCGGGGTTCCCGCAACACTAGTCGTCGACAATATCCTTGCAACGGGTGTCATAATCTGTTCATTGATGACCGGTATCGAGTCTTTTGGGCGCGTTGGTATGTTCACAGGCTCCCCGAGGGGTGTGGGAGGCGCACTGCTTGTATCCGCCACCAAGGTCTTCGTCGAGCCGGTGGTCACATCGGATCGCGGCGAAGGGGCTATGGGAAACTTAAAATCGGAGAAGGCAGGAGATGGTGCGCTGATGGAGTCGATGCTCGGAGTGTTCGGGGCAGAAGGACGCTGGAACGGAGAGTCTCGGCCTGGCGGGTAGGAGGCATTGTGCAAGGGCGAGGAGGGTGCGTGATAAGATCGTTGTTGGTGGGTTGCTACAACATGTCAGCCTCGATGAACAATCCAAGACTACAGATACAGAGCCACCAACTCGATCTTGGGCTGCGAGATCCTATCTGCAAACTGGAGGAGCGACCGTGGCCCCGGGGCCGTGAGCCGGTCGAGCCGGCAGTGCTGGTGGCCTGACTGTCGGTCGAGGTGGCAGAGCTGATGGACACAACCGAAACAGATCTCGTATGGCTGTTTCCGTTTCCATTGCCGCCATTCGGTTGGGGATCTGGAGGATGCGAGGCAGGAATCCACGGGATCGAGCCGGCGCGAGTGCGGGTTGTCTTCTCAGAGACGCTGAGCGAGGAGCTCGGACGATGGCCGCGGCGGGAGCTCGTAGTGGGCGTCGTCGGGGGCGGGGCGAGGCGACTGGACGGATGAGAGTTGGCAGCACGGTGGTGAGTGGGAGGCGGCTTCAATTGGGAGTGTTGTAGCAAGCTGGTGGGACCGGCAGCAGCAATGTTCTTGAAGCAGATGGTGGCTTTCAGCTCTTCGCCGCCGAGAACGGCCGAGTCGCTGTCCCAGCGGACAAAGACTCGGATGTTGCCAGAGTCTGGCACCATGGTGAGGCTCCTTCAGGAAGAAGGAGTAGTAGAAGAAGGATCATCAAGTTTGGTCAACATTGCTGTCTCGGCTGTCTCTCTAGAAAAGACTCCGTCAGCGATTCGTTGTGTCATGCTCTGGTTCCAAGGTTGCAGTTGGAAGTGCTCCAAATCCGGGGACTTGAGAGCGGACAGTAGGTACCTGACAGGGGTGGACCCTGTCTCGGAGCTAGCACTCAGGCACTGCAGTGAGTGAAAGACTTTTTGAGACTGGGATTCATCATTCCAAGACCACTTGAAGTACTTAAGGTAACTTCAACCTCAACTCCTCACATTGACTGCCACCCTCGGAAGGCAAAGGCAGATTCACACTCCATACTTGCCCATATCTACTATCACGTTTCTTCATCACGTAATAGCAGCGGAAGTGCTGTGTCTGAATGCCTCACCTTGAGGCTAAGTACAAAGACATTATTCAACCTTGACAGTAATCCTCAGGAAGGTAAAGATACTGGACAAGAGCTGTATTATAAGCCCCCATACCACATGCACCCTCAGCACACCCACATCGGGTATGAACGGCGGTGCGGCAAGGTCACTCTGGCTATCCTCCCCTCCTGTTGTTGTTGTTGAAGCGTCGCTATTCACGCCAACTCGCACCTTCTCTTCGTTCTCATGGCTGAAAAGGGTCCTCGCGCTGTTTGCAGGGGAGACCTTCTCATTCTTCTGCTCGTGGTGTCGTGGGACAGGAGTGGAAGGCGGATAGAGGGTACGCTTCCAATCCTCGGCAGTTGGGAGCGCCGTATGGCTTAGTGCGGCGACCACCGGTTTGTCGTCTACAGTCGTCGCCCGGCCCAAGGGTGGAAGCAGTGGACGCTGCTCGTTAGAGCCCAAACGCTGCGGGTGCGATATGTGTGCATCGTTCGGCTGCAAAGACGGCGGAGGCCACGATTGTTGGAATGAGACGGGGAGCGAGTCCCGTACTTCCACTGTGGTGTCTTGGAGGTTCGCCATCTTCATGGCCCTCGGCAGCCCTTCGGCAATGCCATCCAGACGACGCGAGAACTTCGTGTAGTCCTCGAAGTCGACCAGCGTGAGCAACTTCCCCTCGCGGGCTCCATCCAATCCGAATTTGAGCTTGGACATGAGCTGCTCGTGTCTGTACTGCAGCCGGCCCATGATTTCAACCTTCATGATGAAAGCCTGGCCAGAGTGTTCGAAAGCGAAAGCAGTGTGTATTTTAGGACTGCGGGATGATGGGCTGTCCAGCTCCCTTTCTGTGAGGTGCCACGTGAGGGTCGTATATGCCGATGTTCTTTCTCCGTGCTTCCTTACTCCGTGGAATGACCAACGGCTCTCTTTCATGAATTTTTTTGAAGTCTCATAACCCACCCCGCCCACGCCGTAGCCCAGAACATTTGCCTCTGGCACGGCTTTCGTTTGAGAAGTAATGATGGCCGACTTCTTCTCCCCAACAAGAGCCTGGGGTCCAAACCACTGTGTGACTTGAACGGGGGCTTCAGAATGATGCTTGGCTCGAAGAGACTGGCCTCTGTTGTACTGCTCTAGACGTGCGTCTTGGTCGTCCAAGGTGATCATAACTGTGGCTTCACGCAGCCTGCTGCCATGCGGCGATCCGAAGTTCAGATTCAAGTACATGATTCCTCCGGGCAGCTCCCCGAGCCGTCCCCATTTCGACTCCTTAAACAGGAGTTCGCAGTCGACGTTGATTTTTCCAAAGGGTTTGGAGCCAAGACTCATAGTTGAAGAGGCGCTCGGTCTGAAATTGTCACATCTTCCAAAGCGCCGGTATTGGCTCATGAGCTTGGGCTGAGGGGACCGGCCTCCCGAGGGGGGTGTCGATTCAGACATGATGTAGCCAAGTAGTCGGTTCCGAATTTACGAGTTTGTAAGAGCCTCAGGTTGATAGGGTCGTCTTCGCAAAGTAGCAGCCGGCTCAGCTCGGGCGTGGAAGTGATTGCAGCGTAACCTTGAAGGCTGGTAGCCAACTTGGGAGAGTCAGCTCAGTATAAAGGGAAAGAGGGGTTGTATGATCGATCTGGAGTATACATTCCGCAGCGGCGCTGACTTGAACTGATTCATTGGCACATTGCCACCTTCTCAGTGCAGGTGCAGGCGCAGAACACCTGCATGCTCGCTTAGAGGCAACTGCACTGAACAGTCTAAGGCGGGGCAGGAGCCCAGTAAGCAGTAGGGTTCCGGTCTTCTTTTCTTTTCCTTTTTCACAGTTGGTTGCCCTGCGTTCTGACTCAGAAACACGGTCGGGGAGACATCCATTTGGTGTTTCCGTACCCAGATACGAGGCTGGGTCCTGACCAAACTCACCCAATACCGACGAGGCCCTTCAGTACCACCTGAGTTCGCAGAGTGCAACACATATCAACTGCTTGCCGCTCCCTGCTCAAGAGTCAAGACGACATGGAAAGCGAAAGCGACGACAGCGATGTTGGTGGGGTCTCCTTTGCCGCCCTGGGGCCTGCTGAACGCCATCCGCGCAGTACTAAAAGCCGTGACAAAATGCCCATATCAGCGTACATGGAAGATGAAAACAACGACATTGATACGGGTGACCCTTCAGCTGATCGACGGCCTGTTAATCGCCGTCCGGGCAACATACGCCGCGACAAGACGCCTCTATCGCCCCACATCAGCTTTCAGTGCAACGACAACGATGTAGGGGGCCCCTCGGCCGCCTCATCAGGGCCTGATGGACGCCTTCCGTTGGATAAGCGCCGCGAAAAGATAACAAAGCAACCTGCACAGCCGCACACCGGTCCGTCGCCCGGCCTGGTGTCTACTTATCGCCGCCCGGGCAGTGCAAGGGAGGCGCCTAGATCGTGGTTCGAATCTACAGTCCCAGCATCTGGCTACCCTGAGATGCTTACTTCGTTACCGCCGCCGAGACCGTGGTACGGACCTACACTCCCAGCATCTGGCTACCCTGATTTGCCTACATGGCTACCGTCGCTGGCGCCGCCGCCGGGAATGGCCATGGTACACGTGGAGCCACGGCCGCTGCAGGCGCCCGAGTGGCAAAAGCCGGACCCGGGCGTGGAAAAGCTTAGAACCGAGCTCCAAGCCATACAAGCGGAATTATCCGCCAGCCGTCTACGAGATCGTCAGGCCGAAGAGGCGGGAGCCCATGCCGAGCTGGTGCAGCGAATCCGGCAAGAACAAGAAAGATGGATTCAAGAACGCATGGAGACCGTGCGCGAGGCTCAGAAGGATGCGAAGAGAGAGATCGAGCTGGAGGCGAAAGCGGCCGAGGCTGCGGCGATGAGGCGGCTGGAAGAGGCACGAGAGGCCGAGAACGAGCGCCGTCGGGCGATTGCTGAGATGAAGGCTGAAGCCGCCCGCCAGGAACGTGAGCGCTTCCGAAGTGAGGAAAAAGAGAAGGAGGTGTGCGCTCGAGAATACGCTCATATGCTCGCGGAGGTCGAGCGGAATACTATAGCTAAGCTGAAAAAGGAGGAGAGTGAAATCGCCAAGGAGAGGGCTGGACTTGAGCTCGAGACCCGGATCAAGGTGATGACGGAGGTTGCGGAGGAGAGAAGTAAACGGCAGGCCGCGGAGCTCGAGGCAAAGACAAGAGAGATGCTCAAGGAAGAAAGAAAGCTTCACTTCGACAAGGAGAGGGCTGTACTTGAGCTCGAGACCCGGATCAAGGTGATGGCGGAGCTCAAGGACCAACAACAAGAGGCGACTGCCGCGGAGGAGAGCAGCAAAAGGCGGGCCGCGGAGCTCGAGGCAAGGGAAAGAGAGGTGCTCAAGGCCGAGATCATGAATAAATTCACAGAAGAGCTCATGGCCCGCGAAAAAGCGGTGTTCAAGGCCGAGATGGAGAATAAGTATGCTCGAAACTTCCAGCTGGACGCCCGGGAGAGAGCAATCATCGAGACGGAGACCAGAATCAAGTTCGCTGCTGATCTTGCGGACCAGTGGGAGGAGAGCAGCTGGACTGACGACTCACAGTCCGACGATACCTCACCTACAGGAAGCTACTCAACAAACGATGAGGACGCGACTGGAGACTCAGAGTATACTTCCAACGGCCGCTCCACCGTGGACAGCTGGAGCCCTGGCGTCTCGATGGACAGCCACTCGACCAACAGCCACTCATCCCAGGATCAACAATCTGTCTCACTCAGTCATCGCAACGAAACTAGTCAATCGAGAAGTCCAAGCACCACGATACCAGAAGCCAACGCATCTGGTGCACGCGTTGCCTCAGTCGATGTCGATGCGATTTACAATTTCGCTAACACGAGAGACGTCACGGTCCACCTCGAGCTTGAGTTATCCCAGGACTTAGACGATGAGCTCGAGGAGTTCAGTCGACTGTCACGAATCGGCAGCTTTGCGTATGCCCAGTCTTACTTCGATCTGCACTTGAGAACACAACTCCCAAACAACCCATCCTTATTCGTGCAGTATGCCGATATGCTCTTCGAAAAGGGGGACTATAAAGCTTTGATGTTGCTAGACGACAGCTCTGTGTTTGCGAGACGAGATTCGCAAGAACCTGAGGGGTCGGACGGCGAATTCTACCAGCTCGAAATGAATTGGAAGCTAATCCGAGGGAACGTGTTGTGTTATACCCAGCACCATTTGCACATCGTCCGGGAAGTTGTGGAGGATCCGTTCTGGAGTGTACGGAATGTATCCCATGTTGGATCTACCGAGGCAAGTAATTCTCTTCCTTGGTCATAACGTAATTACACGTTGGCTAAGACTATTTGACACACATAGCTGAGAAACCTAATCTTGGCCATCCGCTTGACCAAGCTCACGACTAGGTCATCGAAATTGGACGAAGTTGCTGAGACAAAATTATCTGACTGGGCAGACTGGAGTAAATTATACTGGCAACTCTTGTCCGAAGGTAGAATATGGGACTTCAGGGACGCCTTCGTTGCAATTTCTGAATCGTATGGCACGCAGAACGCACTGACTGCGTTCTTCGGCGACTCCGCGGACTCGTGTATCGAAGGCCTGCTTCTGGACTGGAAGACAGACTCGCGCGATGAGTCTACGGAGCTGGCATTGCTGGATCTGCTCTCCTTCATGGCCCTTGCCCCTGATACATCCCCGGACGCTGGCCATTTGAGGGACACTTGCCTGCGCTTGGGTGAGCCCATCGGCAAATCAATCTTGGACAACTCTCATCATACTCTGCGTAGCCGGGTCTTCGTCCAGTGGGTCATTGCCAAGTCAGTGGTAAGGCCAGAAAGAGGGAACTTCAAGTACCTTGCGGACTACAGAGGGATTACGGTCTTCCCCGAATTCGAGCCCGGTATGCCATACTATGTTCCGATAGATGGAGAGAATCCTGGCTGGCTGCCTTCGGATCTGATACCGACAGCGCGTCAGAGTCTCGAAATGGCACTCAATACATGTCGGGAGACACAAGACTATCGAACAGAAGCTCGTTGTTTGCAGGAGCTTTCCATCGGAACACAAGACCCCAGCAGGCCCCTTCAGGAGCTGACCGAGCTGCAGAAGTGCAAGCAACACGACATGAACGGCTACATGGGCACTTGCTTAACCAGATATCTGACCTGCGGGGATGCTGAAACGAAGCGTGTACTACTGGAAGACGTGAAGAGCCTTGGTGCATGGGAAGATCCTTCTGATCTTATCGACCCGACCGGGGCTGCTGCTAAGGATGTGCTATGGCGCGCACTATCACCAAAGTCTCCAGGTGGCTTTAACCCAGGCATCGGGGCAGCTCTGAAGTATACTTCCTACCTCCCCGAGTCCTTTCAGAGAACCATTCATAGCATCATTCCGCGGCGAGACTCTCCGGTTAGCACCCGTGAAGACGCTGAAGAGCACAGCAATAGTGAAGATTCTGAAGGGCACAGCAGTAGTATTCTTTCAGATTGATCCTAGAGGACACATCAATGATGGATGTTCTGGCGAAAATACCAACGCAAAAGAGTCTGAAGAAGACTTGTCAACGGGGGGTTTTCAGAATGTTCAATCTGGTGGCGAGAAGGGGGGTGCTGAGAAGGAATAGCATGAACAGAACCAAAATGGGAATGAGAATCCAGATATCCCTGGTAAGACCAAAATTGCGAGTAAAAACGAGGAATATGCGCCACAAATTCTTCGAGAGACATACTAATCAGACACCAGTGACAAGCCCGAATCCGAAGGATTACTTCGAAGGGTTAAGCGATGGCAGGGCAATCAAAGAACCAGATCTCGGAGGGTTTCTGGTGTTACGACCGCTGCTACGAAAGGAAGCCCCGCGTTAGAATACATGCTTGAGTGGTGTTGAAACCAGTATGCTTGCCAGAGCTCTCGGACCGTTTACCCACGGACATCTCCTAGCCTTCTCGCTAGCCTAGTGCGTCTGGTGAGGAATCGGAAGGAGAGGAGACCGTTCAGGGACTCAAGGCCGTGCGCAGCACCAATATAATGGTCGGTTAAAGGGCATTTAGGCGTATAAGAACGCCATGATTTCTGCTATTTCAGAGTAGTTAGTTTAAGCTTCAATCAAAGTCTTTACAGCCAACTAAGTTCAATAAGTGGAAAGGCATGGATCTTTATGCTTCTTGGCATCCTTGGAATGAAGAAGGGGTTGATATTGATAGCAGCGACAGAAAGGGAAAAGAGAAAGAAAAGTTATGTGCACACGTGTAATGTTGGAGGCTAGAACTGGGTCATCGACCCAAAAGATAGAGGCTTGAATTGTATTGGTACTATAGAGGCTATGGACTAGGGACACTTCAACACATACCCGTAGCTTAGTAGAGCCTTTTCTGGGAGAACTGGAAATCTGCAGTGACACCTCCTTGGGTTGTGTGTGGACTTATGGACTCTGTGAATTCCCGTAGGTTCTTCCTGTGTCATCTGTCCTTTTATGAATTCCGTCTCTTACGTTGGGTTCATATAATGGTACATGCACTCTACCTCCAGGGCTTTGGAAGGTCAAGCTCAAAGAAGCTCGGACTGAAGCGGTCTATGTATGAGGGTACTGAACAGCAAGCTCCCCTTCTACCTCGTCCACGTTTAGAGCATCACATCCTACTAACTCCTTGGGGAAAGCTTCAAGGCTTTGTTCTATTCTCACAGTGATACACGCTGTCGAGTGTATTCTTTGTTGTATCTATCTGGGTTATCAATGCAATTCTTGCAGGTACATGTCCTGTCTTAAATTGTAGGCAGTCAGTTTCGACTCTTGAAGGCATCTGTGCGCACTCGCTCGTAGGTGGTATCTGACTGAAGAAGGAGTATAGAAGGAGGTCCCCGCCCATTTACCCCTTTTTGTCTCAGCAAACTCGTAAACAGCGAGTCCCAACCAGAGTACAACTTTTCCTCACATTTATCGACGACCGTTCTACCATTCCACTCAGGATCACTCGCGCTGAAACATACCTCCTTCGTCCGATCGCCATCATGGTGGCTCTCAAAGACTTGGGCTTGCGTTTCCAAGTCCTCGTTAACGATTCTCCTGCGAAGGAGCATCTTGGCGAGGATGACGGTAATGACGAGAACGCCGCTCTGTCTCCGGTGAACGCGATGGCGAAACCGCCCACGGTCCATCGTTTTATCGAGAGTGTGGCTGGAGCCGACTTTTCCATTGAGGTGGAATGCCTCGCCGAAGAAACTTTAATGAACCTGCGGCTCGCTCCCGAGAGCCATGCCATCGTGTTCTTCGTCTACATCGACGGACATTATACCAACTGCTTTTGCGTTCACCGCTGGGCGAGAAGTGATGTCCAGGGCACTGTGATAGACCACTTGGACGACACAAGGCGGCATTTCCGCTTTGCTGCCATCTCTCTAAGTGAGTACCACTTTGTTCACGATCAAGTCCGATCGACAGAAGAGCTGATTCTTGCAGTCGAGGATAGCACCAAAGGTATGGTGGCCGATCATGCAAAGCGTGCAAAAGACCTAGGCACGATCCAAGTTCGAGCCAAACGGGCGATCTACACCATCACGAATGAGGTGATTGTATAGAATCATAGCTCGCATACTACACTGCCACGAGGCGATGAAATTATGTTGGCGGAGAAGGCGCTGAAGTACGTACAATATCTCCTAAATCCTCTGAGCCGTCTTGCAAAGCCTTCTTCAATCGAAGCAGGCACAGACACGTCTTCTCTTGGACTGCAGCAAGGCGCATCGATGTCTTCGAACGTCCTATACTGCGTTACCTGGCCTTCAGCGTCCGAAATATCATCTCATGTACCGCGTCCATACTGATCCTCGGCAGGGGCAGAGCTTTGGCCCACGGAGCGACGTAAGCACATACACAGTCCCCCTTTTCTCCGAAGCCCTTTTGTAATGACCTGACTCGGAATGCAGACTCGGCCCTGGAGCCAAAATCGACGTCGCACTACACCAAGACGGAGTGGGTTTATGTGGATTCTGATGAAGCGCCTGCCGCCATCTTCAAGTTCGCATATCGGTCAAAGACGGGTCTCCAACACGAGGGCGTCATTCCCAGAACGCCAAGTCCAGAGCCCAGCCCAAAGCCGACATGCCCTGCTGTGGAAGACCTTCCCTAGGAGGAACTTCGTCGGCTCGCACAGGACAGACTCTCCGACCTACAGGTAGGTCTCTGATGGACAGACCAAAATTTGCTCCATGCTAATAGGCGCCTGTACCAGGAGCGAAAGCGAGCTACGGATGTCAAGATCGAGAACCCAGAGAGGAAAGTGACGACCAATTCCCTGAAGTACATTCGTCTCTCGAACGGCCGCAAGTGCGTCGATGTGACTGGAGATGATTGAGCCGCCCTGGTGCATTTTGGTACCGTTCATAACGATCATGAGGCAACGGAACGGTGTGAAACCAGTATCAGATGTCTGAAGTCGCCTCGAGAATTGCTTGAAGAAGGATGATAAGCTACTATGGAGAAATCAGTGCTGGCAGATGTATACGGGCAGCAGTCGACCCATTGTAGAATGTAGCTCAGGGCAAGAGGCAGTTTTCCGATAGCTATTTTGCAATGCACGATGCTTCGTTTCATGCAGACAATTTAGTGGGTGAGCCAGCTCCGTGCAAATGGTGGCTGGCGGCTGATACATGAGGTCGAGACGACAAGGAGCTCACAAGAAAAGAGAGTGGCATGGCGTGTCGTTGAGACATTGTGAAATTCTTACATAAGCAGCTGCAGTGGTCTCGCGTCATTCTGGCGTTTCAATGGGGCCGCCTTGGCAGTTCTAAAGTCGCGTTTGGCCCCGCGCAAGCGCGTCGGACTTCAACCTCTCATGTTTCCTCAACGTCCTTGGAAGCCAGCGGCCTGGCATTGGCAATAACGCTTGCCCCAAAGAATTGAGACAGCAACGTCATTACATCCGCGCGTCTCTCAACCATTCAACATTTCACAGTGTTGACTTGAACAAGGCCGTGTGCAACGACACCTCGCACCATGCCTACCTTGGATGGGCTTGGGGTGACGGTTACGATCCTCGTCAACGGGACTCCAGCAACTGAGTATCTTGACGAAGAGCTTGGCAATTTCGAAGATGAATTCAGCAACGCGACCCCACGATCGTACCACTACATCGAGTCCATGAACGACGTCGCTTTCTCAGTCAAGCTGACAGCCTCTCCAGATGCTGTCAACAAGTGGCTCGAGAGTCCAGCGCTGAGAGCGTGAGTCACCAAGGTCCGCTACCACCTATAGACGTCAAGACTGACGTAGATCAGGATCCGGTGTTTTGTCGACGTGGATGGCCAGCATGGGGTGGCTCGAGGAACTGCCACAGCCGATCATCTATTCGACGTGATTACCGGAGTAAAGGACCACAGTGGCCAACATACTGCATTGCGCACTTTCAGGTTTGCTTCCGTGACGACTGGTATGCTCTGTCACCTTGGGGCGAAGTGGCTACTTGAACACAACACTTTACTAACCTGTAAAGTTGACGATGCTGAAAAGCAACAACTGGCCTCGGACATGGAGAAGGGGCGGCATCTGGGCACCATTAGATTGCGTATCTACCGCGCCACCTACAAGCAGTATAACAAGGCAACATATTTGAAGGCCAACGACATAGCACTGGCAGAGGGTCGCGAGGTGTCGATTGCCGAGAAGGCGTTGAAGGTATGAAGACTACATGGTGTGCACGCGACCCTGGCTGACTGATGAACATTAGGGTCGGGCTTTGTCTCACGGTTCAGCGTAAGTTTCAGTACACCCCGACTGCAAGATCGCACACTGACTGGCACAGTCTCGGCCCCGTCACATACCAGAGCAAGCCCGCCACAAGCCGGCATTACTGTAACACCGACGGCGATGAGAACCCGGTGGCAATTCTTCACTTCAAGTACAGATCGAAAGGTATAACGGTCTCCGGCCCGCCCATTCCCCGACACTATGTGGTGCTGAGAACTATTTCCAGAGGCTCTCCGGTCAGAGCTTATCATACCTCGGTCACGCAGTGCTTCTGTCCAGTCAGACTTCGACAACCTCCCGGAAGCAGAGGTGCGTCGGCTCGCCCGCGAGTACTTGGCACAGCAAGTAAGTGGTCTTCGCCGCTGCATTCTGCTGGTCACTGCTAACGCCTATCATAGGGAAAGAGAAAGCGACACGAGAGCGAGGTGAAGCCCGAGCCGGGACTAGTGCCCCGGTCCGAACGGCCGCTGAAGGTCATGAAGTCGGAGGGTGGCAAAAAGGTCACGATTGACCTCACCGAGGACGACTAATCTGGCCCATAAAGAGTTAACAAACCCCGCGCGACGTGTGAACATCAACATCCCGGTGGAAACAGACATACACACACGCACGGCACGAGTTCAGGTACGTCGCGCACGTGGTCTCGGCCTTCTCACTGATGTTATTGGCTGACCGCCCCGCACAGTCGATTTCTCACAAGAACACGCTTCATGACACACGCTTATGAAATCCTCTTTGCCTGGCAAGACCTCTGACCTCGGAACTGCACAGGCAGGCAAGGCACCATATTGGCGTTCAAAAAGCATCCATGCCCTACCGTGTGTAGGCGCAGAATGACGGACTGAGATTCGCCAGGCCAGTTGAACGCACCCGTTTGGGATGAGCACCATGCTGCACGACGAGCGACGTATCAGACGATTTGCGAAGTTAGTGAAGGACCTGGACCAGACGCAACGACCTTGGGAAATATGTCATAAATCATTTACTTGATACGACGAGCCTGTTAGTTGACCGCGCATGTATTTACTGTGCTTTCCTATTTTCGAATACTACCCGCTCCCAACGTCACGGCAAAGTAGGAGTTCATTTTCATCATCACAATCCTTGCTCGTCCAATACCTGCATTTTGATGCCTTCTGCTGCTGACACAGACATTCTAATCGCCCGAATCAGGACATTTCTCGCTCCAAATTCCCTTTTACGACTTCAATCTTGATAAGGACTTCCCGTCTGCTGCTCGTTTACCCCCGAAAACTTCCAACTGGCCTACTTAGACACTGTTGTTGCCTATCGGCTTACGGCGATGCGCACTCATGAATCTTTCAACGAAGCGACCTCACGGCCACCAGCTTCGGGCGACCGGGGCCCTCAAGCGAATGTTTGCCGAGCGGGACAGGTAGAGACAATAGGCTTACGCTGATTTTTTTTTCTTGATCTTCTCTTCTGACTTCCTTGTCTCTTTTCATTTGTGCCTTAACCTTTGGTGGCTTACTGGTGGGTAGGAATGCGTAGGTGCAGTGCACCTGTGGCACCCGAGGCATCGGAAGCAATGCAGCACTACACACCGTCTTGCCTGAACCAGGACGAGGCCTGCACAAGTGGCCGGTACAAGGCTGAGTTGATGCAGCATAGAGACTGTAGGCGGTGGCATCCGAAGCGCCCTGTAAAATCGAATCAGCTGCAAGCTCGTTGAACGTTGCAGTCATGCATGACTCTGGCCCAGGGAGGTGCTCAGTGAGCGCGTCTGCATCTGAAGCCAGCTCCCCCATGCTGCCTTGGCCGGCGAGGTCCTGCGCTTTTGCCAGGCTGTCTTGGGCAAGAGCGAGGACGGTTGATTTGCCTTCTAGTGGACGATGTTTGAGCAGACCGCTTCGTCTTTCGGGTCGGGATCTTGCCATGCTTGGGTTCAATAGGACATGAGCCGGTATGTGGCTGAGTATCTCGCACCGATGGCAAGCGCCAATGTCTCGGTCTAAGAGAGTCATCACTTCTGGGTATCGCCGGTTCAGACGCTGCTTGGAAGTCGTGCTGAGGTCAGCGATCTGGCTGAGTACTTCATGTCTCGAACCTGAAGCCGTCGCGAGTTCGCATGGGCCGCCGCATGCGATGAGGACGTGTTCCGCTCGTTCCATCTCCAGCTACGAGCGCTTGCCATACCTTGTACTGGACTGAGTGCCGTCCAGGGTTGTTCAGTAAGTGTGCGGTGGGCAGGGGCGCTTGCCGGGGTCCAGATGGATGCTAGATGGTGCTGCAGAAGATCGTGTCTTGCTGGTCTCTTGTGCCATTATGTGCAACCTGTTGCACCTGCTTAGACATCCATATATCAGCCAGGTGCTGAAGATGCTGGCCATGGTGGAAGCAGCAGGCTAAGGTGCAGAGAGGAGAGGCTGCACTTTTCCTGAGGAACCACCCTTCTCTGCTGGTTTGAGGACAAGGAAGACTGCCTTAGGGTGCCCATGTGGAGAACGACGGGCCACGCTGATGTCTTTCTTAACACCAAGTCAGCGGCAACATCGCTCACAATTCCCTCACTCTGTCTCTTCCCCCTGCCCACTTCTGGAATCTATACAGTCCTTTCCTTGTGCACAACTTTCAGAACTCGACTCTTGCGTCCTACAACAGTTTGACGAGGAACCAACGGTGTTGATTGTTGCATCATCAACTTGCCATTGTTACCCACCTTCTCGTCTTCATCTCCAACCTTTGGAAACAGAAGGACTCTGTCACTTGCTAAGACGGCAATCGCCATTGCTTGCGAAAGGCAATCCGCTCGAGACTTCGAACTTCCCAGCGACCACGCCCAACCTCCACACTCTTGCCGTCGCTTGCCCTTCAACGACTCGAGGCACGAGTCTGCACCGTCTGGCGCGAGCAACCTGCCGACGCTGCGTCGCCCGCGTAGCTTTGCGCTTCAACTAAGCGGACACCATGGCTATCATTGAGTCTCTGGGCCTGGAGATTAACATCGAGATCAAGGGC
The DNA here is from genome assembly GCA_003671545.1 of Ophiognomonia clavigignenti-juglandacearum. NCBI lineage: Eukaryota > Fungi > Ascomycota > Sordariomycetes > Diaporthales > Gnomoniaceae > Ophiognomonia > Ophiognomonia clavigignenti-juglandacearum. The sequence goes on along the minus strand of PYFS01003881.1, from coordinate 13,095 downwards.
CAGCCTGTCGCAGAATTCCTCGACACCGACCCAGACCTTGAAATCCTCGTACTCGGCCCAAACACCAAGACGCACCATTGCTATGTTGAGTGCCAGGAGAACGAGGAGTTTCTGTTTTCGATGAGGACCCGTCTAGGTGGCCCTGCTTCAGAATGGCTCGCCACACCAGTCAACGTCATTGACTTTGATCCAAACTTTAATGGCGCTCTCTACACCCAAGGTGCAAGATTGACTGCCGACAAGGTGCTTCATTCGGGTGTCGCCGACTTCGAAGACGGGACTGTCTGCAATTTTCGGTTTGCGGCGATATCCACTCGTGAGTTTCTACCATTTTGGAACACACGCTATATTCCAACGCACCCCAGCCATACGAAGGAACAGCCCTACCAATGTTCCTTCGTATGGTACTCAAATATATCTGTGATTATATTCGTCGCATTGGTCACACCTATGTGTGCATGATACTTACACTTCTGCACAGACACTTCAAACATAGCACACGTCAGAAAGGATGGGAAAGTGGTTCAGGATATGGGCACAATCCTCATTCGCGTTCGCCGAGCCACGACGCAGCCTGTGCCGACGCAGCCTCCAGCGAAGACGCCTTCGAAAGACACACCTACGAAGAAGATGCCTGCGAAGGTGACGTCTAGAAGGCTGACTCCTGCAGATGGTACGCCTGATGAGGATCGTCAAGCGCTGATCGAAGCGTCTGGGCTCAGCCCAGCGTACCTGAAGATGCGCAAAGAGTCTCTGAAGGGCCTGGACTTATCTCTGGGTACTACGTAAGGAATACTTGCACATCATCTCTGTGACCTATACAACTAACATTTCTTGCAGCGTGTCTGATCCTGTGGGAGGTGAACAGCAGCCAGGCGGCCCAGTCGTTTATAAGGATGAAGCAAACGCTCCTTATGCGGTGTTCTGCTTCAAGTACCGCACAAGAGGTAATGGACCGACCATTTGGTGCTTCGACTGTTGCTAATATGATACAGAGGAACTCATTCAATTAGGCATCGTCCCTCGACCACCAATCACGGCTCCCGAGCCAGCGATAGGCGTGGGTCTGCCGATGGCTGGAAGCGCACCACAGCAGCCACCTCTATCCCTCGATACAGTCACAGACGATGCTGTGCCAGTCACACCTCGTTCACAGACTCCACGCCTTAAGTCGGAGTATGACACAGTTAGAAAGATGGCGCACGAAGATGTTCTGCGGCTGGCCAGTGAGAGCGTGAAAAGGTTACCCTTCGACACAGTGCTGAAGATGGCCGGCAACAAGCTGAACAGTCCTTCTTTCGGGGAGATCTTGCGCTTGGCCACCCAGAAGCTCGAGGACCAGCCGTATGAGGATGTTCTGCAACTGGCCAGTGACCGGCTTGCACAGATCGAGGTCGGTACTACTTTGCACCTTACCTACATGCGGATTTCCACTGACTATATTTCAGGAACATGGCGAGATACCAGCTGTTATCAAGCATGAGGGCACAGATGCACAGCGCCCGGAGCGACTTCGCCAGCAGCCCAGTGGTATCAAACGCGAGGGCGGGGACACGCCACGGCCGAGGGCGCCGAAGATACGCCGGGTTGAGGGTGGCAAGGAGATGATTGATCTGACTGAGGACTGATTTCGAGCTACGGGAATGGGATGTCTGTGTCATTGTCTAAGGTCGACGTCTATGCTTGCAAGCTTGGCGAGGGACGACGTGGGCATGGCTTGGTCTTGGGCGCTGTCCGCTTTGGAATGTAATGTAAGGATAGAAGCAGAGAATATTCTGAGTGAAGGACGGAGGCAATCTCTTTGTTTACCGGGCGATGTCGAGTTGTCTTCACCTGACAGCACCTGGGCAGTTGATGTTATGTCATCTTGCAATGGAGCTCTTTGTATAGTATGCACTGGGTTAACCAAAGCACCCATAATCGAATTGTCCTTTTTTCAGATTGCAGGTGTCTTGATTGATGATTGTCATTATCAAGGTAACAGGGACACGAGGACCTCGGGAGGGAATCAAGAACCGGAGCTGCCCGACGTCCACGGTTCCGCAGTCCAAAGATGATGCCTTCACAGAGTCTGTGGTTTGTCGTTGAGGGAACATCATGCAGGCCCCTACCGACTATACCGTGGTTGGAAAGCTTTCGTTGCTTTGTAGGAGGTCAAACTGTAGCCTTGCAGCTGTTGAAATAGGTGGGGGATCTAAAGAGTGTTGAATTCGTATACAGATCCAAAAGACTAACAGCTGTTTCTCGCAGGACCACCTCAATATATATAGCCCATACGATCTCCACCAAAAGGAACTCCTCGAGAGGCACAGCCGGAATATCCGATTCCTCTTATCTGAAGAGGCCGTCCTCGGAGGCCCAAATACCCACAATTGCGTCTATTATTTCCGTACACCGTATTGGAATTATCGTAGTTTCCTAATCGGGAGAACCGGGGCATTCTCAATACCTCCCCTTGAAACGGTATTCGCGATTTAGCCGTCAGTTATATGACGCTATTAGTAACAATGCTGTTATAGCATAAGGAGAAATAATAGGAGAGATAGTAGAGAAATAATAAGGAGATATATCGCTAATTTTATATAGAGCGGTTGTTTCCAACCCTCAAATCTTCATCATTTTAAGCCTAGCCGTTAAAGCATTATGCCGGGGCCTGTTTAAAGGCTTGGTAAGCCTATTAGCCTTTTAAAGCTCTATTGGAACCTAATCCATCTTAGTCCGACCGTTCTTAACCTTATCTCGTATAAATAATTCGTTTAGGGGTATATGACTAATCCGTTAATAGAATTCGGAATTTTTAGTAAGCTTTATTATATTGGCGTTATTATATTTGATGCTAAAGCGTATATTAATATATAGTTTTATAAATAGGTTAATAAGTTATAATAGCGAAAATGCGCTTTTAGCAATATCGTAATATTCGGCAATTATAATATTATTCATCATTTTGTTAGAAAATCTAGATTTCTAAGCGATTATTAAGGAATCGTCTCTAATTATCGTAAAGCTATAAATTGATTTCCTATCTGGATTGTTATTTTTCTAATTTAAATTAATTTAAGCGGATATGTCTATGGCGTCCTCGGCGTTTTGGTTAATATTGAAATTATCGTCGTCCTAATAGAAGACGGTAAGGTCTCTGGTATTTCCTTCTTTTAGCAGTAGGCCGTAATCTTATATATTATTCTAATATTTGAAGCTATATTATAGAATCGCTTTGTGACCGTTTAAAAGATTATAAGCGAAATATAACATCACCTTTATCAGGAAATAGATATCCGGATACATTTGGATTATCGTATATATAAAGTTTCTGTTACGAAATTAATATATATGAATTTCTTAAGGAGTGGCGGTGCCTTTATTTGGCACGGCGAAGATAAAAGAACCGGTATAAATGGTATAAGAAAGGGTTTTAAGCTACGGAGGCCGAGGGTATCGAGAGTGCGTAAGGCGTAGGCGTTTTAGGATAGCATGATCGTGCGCGTAGCGCGATTACGTATAATTCGAACCCCTAAAAAAATATCGTATATTACCTAAATTCTTTAGCTCGAAATCACGAACGAGAGCTTTATATACCTTTATAATAACGCTTAAATCTAGGCCTATCAAAAACAGATCGTCGATATAAGTAGCGACGATTATTCGCTTCTTATAATATATATAAACAGCAGAATCACTTTTGAATTAATAAAATTCTAATACGAAAAGCGTTTTAATATATCGTTTTTCTTATTAACGAAGGGTTTATTTTAGGCTATATAACGCTTTTAATAATTATAAGATTTGATCGATTATAAGGTTGTACTTTATATCGTTCTTTTTAGGAAAATTAGCGAAAAAGCGGTTCAATCCTTTAGGAATCTCGCAATAGACGTTTTCTTCGAATTTATTGTTCAAAAAAGCAACGACAATATCTATTTGCTATATATTCCAATCCAGCATTATTACTAAATAAAAACAAATCCTCTAAATAAGCGCCTTATTAATAGAGGCGAAAGTCTTAACGAAATCAACGCTATAACGTTATTCAAAGCCCCTAATTATAATCCTTATCTTATATTCCAAGACCTTTTTATCTTGATTATGCTTGGATTTATATACCGGTTTCGTTATAAAAAGAATCGTAAAAAGAAGTAGATTATAGCGAGGGATAGCTTTAAAGATACCTAATCGGAGAAGATTGCGAAATTCTTTATATTGCGCTTTAAGCTATTTAGCAGCATAAGGACCGTTGAGCGCTTTTTCTATTATAAAGGGATCTCTAGCAGTTATGAAATCTTCAATAAAATAAGCCAATTCGAATTCTATTATTAAATAGGCTTATTATTGATCAATGGCGAAGGAGGCAGCTATTCGAAGCCGCCGGGTATACGGTAAAGCGGTTGGAGCTATATAGCGTTTAAAAATAAATATAAGAGGATGCCTAACGACGATAATATTAACGATATCATAAAAGCGTTATTTATAAAAACAATTTTTTTAAAATCTTTTTTATAGACCTTATAAATCGTAAGGCTGCTGATTTGGACGATTTGTTAACGTTCGGTTCTAAGGCGTTTAAGCAAATGGTATACAAAGATTTTCTACAGCTTAAAAGGGTTCGTAAAAACCCAATCTAATAATATACCATCTTCTCTTTATAATTCTGATTTATCGCCTTATTAACGATATATCTTAGGCATATAAGCGATGATCTTTAAGCTTGGCATAAAAGCGTTTACGAGATTAGGCTTATGCTATTTGCTAAATAATAGTTCCTTTATAAAGGCTTCCTAAGGCGTTTTCTTTAGCGATTAAATCCTATTATTAACCGTAAAGTTCGTGATCTTAGCAACGGCTCTAAAAAAAAACGGCTATAACAGCGACGACGCTTAAAAAGCCTCTATTTAATACCTCGCCTTTTTTATTAAAATCCGATTATTTTTCTCCGAAAGATTATTTTATTTAAGCGTATAAGGCGTTAAAACGGCTTATTTAATAGCGTTATCTATCAAGTATTTCCTCAAAACACCATCTTCCTTCCCGATTAACTCGGTGCCGCCATTAAAGTAAATACGTTTGATTTTATATCTCTAAGCTTTCGCTTAGATTAATATATTCTTTACAAAATCAACGCCATCGACTTTTTCGTTATATATTTTAAATCAACAAAGCCTATATTTGTTATTAATTCCAATTATTCTTTCTCTCTCGTTGTTAATGCCGAGATCAACGTAATTAAAAGAATCGAAATGCCAAACTTCGCCTGCCTTTTCAAGCTTCGAGAAATCTCCAATTAAAATATGCCGCAGCTATTTGCAAACGTCATATATTTGATAAACCAAATCGCTTAACTCCTTCTCTTAAGCTAAATTTAAAACTAACTTTTCCTTTCTTATAATAACAAAAGCTATATTCAAGACCGATTTTACGTTTATATGCCCGTAGCGTTAATGGGCATAAATCAAAGCCAAATTGGCTTTATCAAGATATTTCTAACGAGCTATTTCTTCCTTTGTTATTAATAAATTGGTTAATAGCTTCTCTAAAATAGGCCCTATCACCAAATCGAAATTCCGATCGAAGCGAGCTACGATTTCTCCATTTCTTACCATAAGATTAAGGTTTTTAAAACGAAGATTTCGCTGATATAGCATAGGAATATTAATGAGGTCTTTCTTAAAAAAAGGGTAATATCATATTTGTAAAAACGTTGTGCTGGGGCAAGGTATGGAGGGAGTACCTGAGGGTGGGGATAGGATGTCTTGGGCCCTGATCAAGGTAGGATCACGGGTATAAAAGCAGTCAGGACGGTGATTTTCTTCTTGGGCCCTAGTTTTAGTTTTTGGCATCTGCTTTTCTTTTCTTCGTTTTACACAATCTGATTTTGATGCCCCAACTCTGATCAGAACGTGACCATTCCAAATTACGATTTTTGTGTGCTTTTGAGCTTGTGTGTACCCCGATTCCGATTCTCCCTACCGGCTTCAGCAGCGCCGTCAAGTCAGACGTCAACAACGTCTTTTGGCGAGTCCATTGCGTGGGCCCTACTGGCCATGCTCTGGTTCAACGTTAATTTTATAAATAATCCATTTCTAACGTTATAATTAAAAATAACGTCGCTTTAAGCTATAGCTTATATTTTTCCTCTTCTTATTATAATCTAAAGAAATTCTAATAGCTAATGCTAATAGATAAAAATTTATAGCTTTTAAATATATAAAGAAAAGACCTAATATCTCCGTTAATATAATTTTTATTACGATAATTGCTAATAATGGTGTTATAGATATACCGGCGAATTAATTCCTTCCTAATAAGCCCCGCTATATTCGTTAAATAAGCGCCTCGACCTCGACCTCGATTAAAGCTTCCGCCAATATTTCCACACGATTCCTTCTACGATTAAAACCCTTTCCTTTATTTCCGAAATTTCCACAATTTTTCATTTCCCTTTTAACGTTATACTATAGGTTTTAGATAAAGGTAGAATTGTTAGCAATTCTCTAAAAAATAGTTATTATAAATATACACAAATGTCTATTATTGCTATCCTTATAAAGGCTAGCTTGGATGCGAATATCTAATTATTATAAGTATTACCAAGTTGGCTATTGGCGCTATAATAAGAAAAACATTTATTAACGAAATCCTACATGATTTGTTGCCCGATAGGCCTCACAGTAATCAACCCACCCGAGCTTATTGACATGATAACACGCGATCAACATTTCCAGCCGCCACTTTAGCTCCCATGCCAAGCCTCGAGTACCTAAGTGCATACTGCCTCTCGACCTAAGGTGCCCAGGTGCGCTCTGAAGTTGAACTATACCAAACCGCATTTGAGAACAGTATTGTTCATATTGTAACGGCGGAAATGCAGTCCGCATCCTCGAACACCACTCGGATCGTTTCATCATTGTTGTCAACTTGGTGGCAGAGCCTGGAAGACGCCATACTGACGCGTGAGCTGCCCCATCGCCTTCAAAATGCCATACCACGCATTCTGACGCCCGACTTCAAATGGCGTCCAACTCTCCTCGGCGGGCGGCCCATCATCCGCGACCAAGAGATGCCGCGTCCTCCAGCAGCTCTGTCGCCCTTCGCCATGCGCCTCACCGGCCGCCTCCACCGTCTGCTCCAGATCTTCTCGCGCTACTACAGCGCCTGGTTCGGGCTCCCGTACCATCCCTGTATGGCCGAACTGCCCTTCGGTCTGCTCCTCAAGTGGTCCGACGGCACCAGTCTTGCCGAGGTGCAGAGCATGCGTGCCGTCCGCGCCGCGGGGTTCCCGGCGCCGAGAGTCATCAGCTACGGCTCGCATCCCGAGACGCCGCATGCGCCTGTGTCGATCCTGATGACGCGCTTGCCGGGCGTGGAGTTGGCCGAGGTTTTCGATGCTGGGTTGGAGGATGGCGAGCGCGAGGCGATCACGGGGGAGTTGCGCGTTATGCTCGATGCTATGCGCTCTTGGACCGCGCCTAGTAGTGCGCCGCACCAGCCGCCGCACGAGGCCGTTAGCAGCATTACTGGCGGACCTATACGCAGCATCAGGGTTTCTGGTCACGAAATTGGGCCCTTCGACAATGAGAAGCAGTTCACCGAGTTTCTTCTGGCGCCAGCGTCAGCACACTCTTATGACTCCACCGAGAGGTTCGACCGCGACCTTGCCGCGGCTAGAAAACTCCTCGACATGCCGTCGCATAGGATCGTGTTCACACATGGCGATTATGCACTGCACAACGTCCTCGTGCATGAGGGCCGTGTTACGGGCTGGATCGACTGGGAGTCGGCCGGGTGGTATCCCGAATATTGGGAGTTCACGACGCCGCTGCGGTGGGCGTCTACGTATCCAGAGTGGAGGGGCCTCCTCATGTGGCTGGGCGGGGCAAGTTATGAAGCTGAGCTGGAGAGCGAAGTTGCGATCCGCAGGTTGACTGTTGATGCATGGTCGTGGTAGGACAACTCTTGGGCAATGACCAGGGCACTGACTGGGGCAGCACGCGGCTAAGTGATTTTGGCGCAAGATATCGTTACTTTGGAGACCAAGCTTGCGCGTCCATATGGGATTGACTGAACTACATAATTATAATAGTGCATGCGTTTTAGACGGGTTACAAGTGAATCTGTTGAAGCACCTGGTCTACCTGGCGGGACCACGGATTTGGAACCCGGACGCAGACAAGGCAGTAATTCTACCCAAAGACGAGTACTCAAAGACGATGACCCAAAGGCGATAACCCAAAAGCAACGAACCAAAGGCGATGACCCGAAGGCGATGACCCGAAGGCGATGACCCAAAGGCGATATACCTTAGCGGAGGTAGATCGACTGGGTGTCCGCCTGTATTCATTTACTGTATGTCCGGTTTTCAAATCCGTCAGCCTGCCTGGGTGGCACACATGAGTGACATATGTGGGTTCAATAGTAGCTACGGCTAAAGGGTTCAATAGCAACTAGATGTAGTAGGCGTACACACATATCTGTGTACGCCTCCAGGGGGAAGGTGGCCCGTGCACGGGTGCTGAGTCAGCCAATTCTGGCTCGATATCACAGCCGTATAGAAAGGCCGTGGGCACACACCCACTTCCCTCTACAACCGATTAATTTATATTATGTAAACTACCTATTTTTGAGCGTATATACACTGATTTCATTAATTAACAAATTAATATTAATTAATAATTAAATCATTACCCATAGATAGCTAAGGATATCTATATTTACGGATCAATTATTCTATAGCAGCATTTTTACGGAAACCTATAAAAACATTTATAGCAACCCTTTATAAGAACCTATAACTTTATAATCTTTATCTCTAAAAGCAAGCACTCTTCTTAAACGACGAATTATAATAAATATTTATAGAACCCACAAATATCGAAAATCTAACATATAAATTACCGGAAACGCAACTATCTAGCAAACATATAAGGAACCCAAATGCCGCCTAAGCAGCCAAATTACTATATAATAAATAATAAGCTTTACTCTTATTAGAAAAACAAAAAATTTATTACTAAATTCGCATTAAGAATAATTGCTGAATTCTTAAGCTTCTCTTTTGCCTCTATTACCACCTAAAACACAATACAAAAGCCTAAAGCATAATTTATACCTTTTCTTTACGCATCAATACATCTGATTAACTAATTAGATTGTTAAGATAATAAAAGAAAAAGGCGCATTACTTTTAAACGCGAGCCTTATATAGGAAGATCTTAGTTCGGCCCTTATTAATATATAATATTAAGGCATATTATTAAATAATAACTTTTCGGAGAAATATTTTAATATAACAATCTATTTTAGTGTAATGATCACACTAAATACCCGTGAGTAAGTAGAAGGTGTCAGAGGGTTTATGTTATCAAGTAGGTAGCAGAGGTGTTGAGTGAACAATATCCGAAGACGTGAATGTGCGAGTGATGATCAGAAGCCGTGAGGCTATCAAGTAGTGAATACGTTGATACTTAGATTGACAACTGAAGAGCTATGAAGGGAATGCTATCTATGGTGCTAACCGTGTCCTTTATATATCCGTGCCTTCATACGCCTTCAGTTCTGGATCGACTGGATCTATCTAGATCCTGTAGATCCACCCTGGTTGGTGATCACGTAACTGGTGGTTCTGTCACATACGAATTGCCTGCCGGTTGGGCTGTGTCCAACCGATTCCCTTCATCAGGTCTGTTGACCCGCCGCGGGTGTGACCTGTAGAGGCTGGGTCATAACATTTAGGGCGAGCTAAATTATAGAGGAAGGTATTATTAATAATAAAGCGTTCGATTTATATAAGGACGAGTTCTTCGGATAGGATAAGATTATATTCGAGCAAGCCTCCGCAACCGCTAAAAACGTTTTAAAGCGCTTACTTAAGCGCTCCGAAATCTATATACACAGCCGCGGCAACATTTCTTATTATTTAGCGGACCTTACGCTATAAAAGGAATTCCCTAATTAGCTAGAAAACTAATTAATCCCTAAGAATATCTTATAAAAATCACGGATCTATCGATATATAAAGGTATATATAGATAAGATTTAATAGAATTGAGAATTAGAAAAAGCGGAATAATTAATATAATAATAATGCTGAGACGAGCTTTAATTAGCATAATAAGAATATTTTTGCCGCTTTTAAGAGAAAGAAGATCGCTAAATTATAGAATAGGTAATAATTAAGAAGCAATAGTTAATAATTAGGGAGGAATATATAATAAATCCACCTTTAACATACCCAACTATATTAAAATAACTTATTCCAATTACTTCGGCAATATTTATTACCTAATCGGCAATCTCCTAAGTCTCGCCGGCTATACCAGCTAACTTTATTTCGTAAGCACCGATTATACTACCTAAGCTAATTACGCAACCCACTAATTATTTAAGGGGTATTATAATAAAGATAATAATTTATCGCTATATCATAACCCTTAAATTCTCCCTAAATACGTTAATAAATATATTTAATATCCCCGGGCTAAATAAGAGGATTTAATATAAACTCACCAATTTTATATAACTTAATAACAAGAAATCTAGGAAATCCTTTATCAGGTATATTATTATAAGAATGTTAAGCGGGATTTGTAAATATAGGCTTAAGTCCATTTAATTCGGGAAATACCTTTATCCCGCCGTATTTCAAAGGAGTATTCCGGCTATAATCATTATATTTTGGCTTTAATGCTATATAAGGAGCAGAAAATAATCCTTAATTCGAGATATTAGCGTAATTCGGGACGGAATTATATTAATTCCCAAACCGCCCGGGCATTCAAATAGATTTGAGCAATATTATCGACTAAATAGAAAAAGGAGTAAAAGCTATACCTATTTTTTATATAACTAAGATATATTTAGATAAGTAACATATAAATAGCTTTACCAAGCAATAAAATAAAAAATAAAGATTCTATAAGCTAAATCTATAATTTATCAATAAATTTAAGCTAATAATAGCGAAATATATTAATCTAAGTATATCGCTAAGCGCTTATTATATCGTTTTCGAATATATCTTCTTAAATAAAGCCAAAAAGTTCTTTATAACTAGTTTTTAGAATTATAAATATTTTAGAACTCAATATATCCTTTTAAAGCAAAACTTTGAAACGAAATAAAATTATAGAATAACGTGGTTGTACACCGAGCGGAACATTTTACTTACTATATAACACTTTAACTAACCAAAACTCCATAACAACGCATTAAATTAATTGCATCTATTCGGAATAATTATAGCTATCTATTTCTTCAGCCTTTAAACATATTCGTATATTATAACCCGTCTTACGGTACATACTATATTATCGCGTATTTATCCGCCTTCGTTTTAAAAAACCACCATTTTCACCTTCTTCCCCCGATTTCTTATCAAATACGCCTTTTTCGGCCAGAACGTTCTATAAATCGAATATAGAAATATCCCCTTTATCTTAGATTCGGGTTCTTTTCGCCCTCCGGCGCTTATTTAATACTATATTTGCTTTACGAAGGATACAAATCTCCGTGTTTATAAAAATAACCTAATACGTAATTGCTTATATAACTTTGGAAAACTGGTCAACTACCTTATAAAATAATAATAAAGAGCTATCTTAATAAATAATAATTCGATTTTTAATAAAATCGGATTACGAAACGATTTTTATTAAATTATATGGTATTTAAGAGGTCTAAGGTGTAAATAGTTTAGACGGTATTTATAAGGGTAATGGCGTAGATAATCTGATATTTAGCTGCGTAATAATAATATCCGGATCTAAAGAAACAATCCTAACCCTTTTAAAGCTATCTCGAATATTTTCGGGAGTTATTATAACGAGAAAAGCTTATTTAAAAGCCTATAAGAATTCAACTTTAATGATATAATTGATATAGCTTTTAATAAAGATGTTAAGTTAATCGTTATATTTTAATTTTAGGATATTGAAATAATTTATATCGAAAGATTAGATAAAATAAAATAAACAAAGAGGTAAATAAAAGGTAATAATGTTATATTCTTTATAATAAGCTTCGAATTCGGTATTAATATAGCTTTTATAATTATCGAGGATAAGTATTCGATATATATCCTTTATTTAGGATTTAGATTAATTATCGAAATGCTTTAGTTATTTAAAGCCCGTTTTATTATTTATCTATTTATTTATAATCGTCCGGATAATTTAATTATATAAAAAGCCGATTTATATATATTAATTAGCGAAATAATAACGGCTTTAAAATATTAAATATAACAGCATTATATATCTATCACTATTAATATAGATAATCGCTATCGCCCATTTTTTATTGCCAAGCTATATTAATTTTGGCTTTCCGATATGGTTGGCGCGTATAATTATTATAATTAATCGAATCGCGCTGAACCAGAGCATGGCCAGTAGGGCCCACGCAATGGACTCGCCAAAAGACGTTGTTGACGTCTAACTTGACGGCGCTGCTGAAGCCGGTAAGGAGAATCGGAATCGGGGAACACACAAACTCAAAAGCATACAAAGGTCGTAATTTGGAATGGTCACATTCTGATCAAAATTGGGGCATCAAAATCAGATTGTGTAAAAACGAAGGGAAGAAAAGTAAATGTTAAAAACTAAAACTAAGGCTTAAGAAGAAAATCACCGTCCCGATTGCTTTATACCCGTGATCTTACCTTAATTAGGGCTTAAGATACCTTATCCTTACCTCTTAGGTACTCCCTTTATATTTTGCCCTAGCATATACCACCTTTCGAGATTTAGAGCTTTTATCGAAGAATTTCGAACCAAATTCACTCCTTATCTACCTATAACCTATTCCCCTTTCCGTATAGCCCTTTTAGCCGCCCTTTTAACCCTTTTTTCTTTTTATTCCTTTTAAATAGGCTCGTATATTACGGGGGTGCTTAATAATTTCTTTTAATTTTGAAAATCAAAGGTATAATAAGGTAAAAACGCAATATAATCCTTATTTACGGTAATATTGATTAGGGGCCGAATAATAGCCTTATTAGGTTTAATATATAGGTGCATATCATGAGAATGCACGATTACGTAATCATCATGATTACATAATCATATATATATATAAACTATAATAAATACTATAGTGCAAAAA